>JAEKIV010000020.1:0-127239 GCA_016801325.1 Hypholoma fasciculare
GTCGTTCAAGTCATCATCGGGAATTGCCGTCGGTCAGGCCGCCGGTCATGACCGGCGCTGGTTCTAGTTCCCAGATGCCCTCGATCAATCAAGCATGATCGCGCTCTGTTAATTAGGTGGAAAACTAGCTCATGACAGCTGTTGTGTAAGCTTCATAAAATCCGCCTCCCCGCTATCCATGTGCGGCTTGAGCTTGTCTATTTCTACCGCAAAGAGCTCGGTTTTCGAATATTCTTTATGCAACTGGGAGATAACAGTAAATGTAATAAATCAGCTAATAAGCGTGTCATGTATGCAAATTTCAATACCTCACGGGTGCTCCATCCCAGATAGTAGTAGTTCATGTTCTCGTCGTTAAGGGCCGTGGCCCAATAACCGCCGGCGAAACCTTCCGCAAAATAGCAATCCGTAAACGTTTTGTGAAGGCTCAATGCTACTTCGCTCTTGGGACAGGTGATATGAACATAGCACTATTGGTCTTTATTAGTAAATGCAGAGAGGAAGGCTATGGAGCGCACAGACCAATTCACAAATTGGGGCAGTCAATGCTGGGCGCACTTTGTCTGCATTGTCGAACGGGAGGTACCACGATACTGGAGTTGATTTGACATCCAGTGCCTTGATGGACTGGCGGAAGCTCTCCCACTGGGGCCCTTTGTAATCCGCAGTGCTCTCGTCTCCTGGCCAGTCTTTGAAATGGCGTTAGAGAGTCATCTCCCTACCATATATAGCAGAAGAAATCGCACTCACGAATTACCCATAGCAGATTGTCAGGATGATCCATGGACATGCCATAGTACTGCTCTTTCACGCCGCCTTTGACGACGACGGCATCGCGCAGCTCCTTAAAGGCAGGCGAATCGAGCTGGAACGTGGGGGCCACCTGTATCTTGAGAATCTCCGAGATGATGGGCGACATAGCGCTGGCTGAAGCTAGTGTACTGTGGTGTAGACAGGGAACGAGCGATAACAAGAGAGGGTGCAATACCCCTGGTTTATATAGCCCAGCACGTGGGTAAACCAAAAGATTAAAAGAGTGGCGATTTTGCTCTGCCGAAATTGTCTGCGTGGTTAGCGGACGGCGAACGCTAGGCTCGAGGACCCTTCTCTTTTGCCTAGTAAGCAGCGCGCCACCCTGACGCTCCTCCAGAGATGGGCGCAACAGTCCTTCGATGAAGATAGGCCGCACGCTCTGAATGCAACGCATTGGAAGAGGGATATTTGAGGTCTCTAGGTTGTCTCTAGGACTACTTGAACTGAAAAATGACGCGCAAATCAGCCTCACGAAAGATAGAGACAATGCCTGCACTGACCAAGTCGCCTCAGCTCGAGTAGTTGCCGACCGTCATTATCAATCGCATTAACGTTACTTTATGTAAATACGGTGCACGTTAGCTCAAGTTAACTCTGGTCAACGAGTCAGATCATTTTATTTCTCCCATAGATCCCACGCCCCGTGTGTGCGTGACTGAGTCATCGATAAGCGAGCGTTAGGCGCCCATTCGGCCGCTTTCAACTTACCCACCAGTATTTTTCTTACCACTAACGTCTTGCGCATCATACACCCTCGAACATGCCCAATGACGTTGAACAAAATCCGCCTAGAGACAATATATATTTTCTTGAATATGTAGTTTTTAAAGTAAGGGCACGTTCACTCCAGCAACCGTTATTCTCGATACTCAGAGTTCTGTCGCCAGGTTGAAGGCACTCTATTTCAGCTGCCCAAACATCTGTTTAGCGAAAGCGAAGTGTTCTCTGCTGCATTCACTCTTCCACCCACCGAGGGAGTAGACATCGAAGGGTCATCGGAGGCTCACCCTATCGAACTATTGGGAATTTCGAGGAAAGATTTTCGTGACTTCCTTCAGGCAATCTATCCATTGTAAGATGCTTCTAGTATTTCGTTAAAAGGCTTATTATTTAATTATTCCGAATATCAGTGGAGAGCAGACGCATGCTTCAATGACGGTCAAGCAGTGGATTTCTACCCTCAAGCTCTCCGATATGTGGGGATTTGATAAGGCCAAGACACTCGCTATCAAAATGTTACAAGCATCCAAAGCTGTCGACGATCCCATACAGAAATGGCTTTTAGGTGAAAGATACAACGTATCAGTATGGACTATTGACGGATGCCTGAAGCTCGTCATGCGCAATGAGGATGGACCGCAGCTTGACGAGGTTGAGAAACTAGGCTTGCCCAAAGCTCTCCGTGTCTACAAATTGCGAGAGGTGTGGTTCAAAATGATGATCAAGACAACGTTTCATCGCCCTCCAGATGACGGAATGAGACTAAAAATCCGTGAAGAAGTAGAGAGAGCACTTGAGGGCCGAGTGAACGAAGATGGAGCAACTGAATCTAACTGATATGATACTAATCGTAAAACTAGACTTTTGTTGCGATCTTTACTCCTTTCATTGAATTTATAGCCACTGATAGTTGGTTTTCCAGTGAGCACCATAACTCTTACCTTGAAATATAATCTATTACATCTTCAAATCGAATCTCTGTTCACTGACAAAGGCCTTGTTTTGGCAATCTGAACGCATGAACACTCGGACCATGATTCGTATACGGTATATCTGTTGAACGAGACAGCCGTGCGACATTTGTCAGTAAACAAAAGAAAAACGAAATGTATCTAGGTTTTTGCCGTTAGCTGTAGATCTGATACAGGTTTACAACCGGCATGGAACTCAAGCTGTATCGAACGGTTGTATACGAGAACTGCTTGAACAGTCTAATGCCCCACTTTCATGCCGTCGACATCTGCGCATGGATCTAAATTTGGGTACATTACCTCCCAGGCCTCGTAACACAATCGATAAGTGGCACTCGAGCAGCCTGCTGAAGAGTGAACACGTTTTCATCATCCTTTGCTTGCCTACACTCAACCATGCCACCCAGAGAGATTTCTGCAACTACAACGAGGGATAACAAGTACTTTCTTGATCCTATATTCTTCAAAGTGAGTGCCTACTAGTTAGTGGCGGGGACCGACGTCCTTTGAGACTGCGCTGATTTATTAACGCATTGAATAAAGGTTGAGAGTACCATCTTTCAAGTACCGCGATACCATTTTAGTGAGAGCGAGATATTCACCACTATATTCAAACTCCCGCCTGCCGAACATACGGATGTGGAAGCTGAAGGATCGTCGGAAACGAAGCCTTTGCATTTAATCGGAGTCCTCACCGAAGATTTCCGTACATTTCTCTGCGCGCTCTATCCACTGTCAGTATTTGATTTAAATCTTCATTTTACGCCCAGCATCACTTGCACAAGACAGACCACTTACAATAGTAACGACACAGACACCCTCAGGATCATGAGTTGATGACACCCCAGCAATGGATCTGCGTCCTCACACTATCCGAGATCTGGGGGTTCAGAACTTTCGTAGACCTTGCCCTGAACAAGCTGGAAAAATGCAGGAATGAACTGGATCCCATCGACGGCATTTTGTGGGGCGCCAAGTATCGCATAGCATCATGGTTCGCCACAGGGTGCATGGGACTCGCCAGACGCGAAGATGGGGTCAGCGTCGAGGACGCAGAAAAATTGGGGACGAAGACAGTTTTACAAATATATAAGCTGAGAGAGATGCTTCTCCAGACTCAAAGCCACCCGAATAAACGGCAAACTCTTCAGGCCGATATGACCAATGTGGTTGAGAAGATGTATATTGAAGCAATCGCCGAGGGAGGTCGATGACTGTAGTCGGAGGAAGTGGTATAAGGCATGAATATCACAAATCTGACCTCTTGTTGGGGCAGAAGGCGAGGTGACGGTAGACTCTTTGATTCACACTTGTACATATCGAAGCCCATGACAATGCCGCAACCGCACTTATTCTCGATCTGTCCGGTTTTGTAATCGAAAAGGCCAGGTTTTCAAGTGTTGACTGTTTTTTGCCTTTGCCTTGACTATGAAGCTAGATGAGGAAGTCGAAGACGTTAGGTATGTGCCTAGGCCGCTGCGCGTACCAAAGATTGACAGAGTATCCTGACTGCAGAAAACCTGAATTTCAATTGACTTATATAGCCAGCCAACGAAAAGC
Source organism: Hypholoma fasciculare (assembly GCA_016801325.1). Taxonomy (NCBI): domain Eukaryota; kingdom Fungi; phylum Basidiomycota; class Agaricomycetes; order Agaricales; family Strophariaceae; genus Hypholoma; species Hypholoma fasciculare. The sequence goes on from JAEKIV010000020.1 coordinate 4,065, forward strand.
AACTACTCTGACATCTCTTTTCGGACTGGGTGAGAGTATTAATGAGCGTGTTATGCAGAACAGTAGCAAGAGAACGCACTCGTTTCTAGATCCTTTTGGTCCCATTTGCTCAGCTCCAGGTCCTTGCCCACGGGCCCTTTGCCACTAAATACATCACTCCAGCTAACTTGATCCTGCTCTGCAGGGGAAGCAGCATCCGCAGGCGAAAGACGCGCCAGCTTTTTCAGCCGCTCGAGTTCGTCCGTTGACAGTGGCTCATTGGATTGCAGCTGTCGTTTTATCGAGTCCAAGATAGATATTTTGGCATTTATGCGTGAGGTATCATCCTCAGCGTGCTTTTTGAAGCCGACTAAGTTGATGGAGATAGAGGTGAGAGCGACGGAATAGAGGACATGTGGAAAATACGGACTGAAGGGCATTTTGATTACGTGATGGGCGCATTTACTGTTGAACGTTGCCGGCCCACTTTCGGCCGCCGCTCTTCGACAACGCCGCTACAACTAATTCCATCCCGACAATTACTAGGTTGTAATTAGCCTTCACTTGCTTATACTTTGTAGTTCTTATTTTCGTGTCTCACACGAGCTACACGCCTCAGAATCGGACGTTCTGTCCATTTCCAACTACCCGTTTAACTTGTTAATTCCATCTCCTTCGAAGTCTTAGTCGAAAACACTTGAACGATCGAGGGAATCTGGCCCAGGCAGGCCACTGGAAAGAATATGGAAATGCAAGTTGACTATACTACACAATTTTTTACTACACAATTTTTTTCGGGTCGAAAAGGGCAGATGCATCACCAAACACAGAAGCGAATGCACTGCCTTTTGGTGAAGTAAGGGATGTCAAAGAGGCCAGAGGGCTAGATAGGTCCCCTAGCAAATCCGTTGTGCCATTTCCAGCCTTCCTGTCCGTAGTACTAGTATCCTGGGTGGTAAGATCGGGCAAAGACACGTCCGCAGTAGTCGTAAAATCCTTGCCAGTTCCAACCGTCGTTGCCACTATACCCGAACCCTCAACCGCCTTCTCCTTCTCATCCTTCAACTTAGTAGCTTTATCAGCCCCGTCCCCTGCCTCTCCCTTTGCCGCCTTTGTGGTCGTTTTTGTCGGGGTTGGTGCCGTTGGCGTCCGATTTCCCCCCTTTCGTCCCGTTGCTGCCGCCGGTTGGGGTTTCGGCGGCTGGAGTTTGGGGGGCGCCGCTGTTGTTCGTTCCGCCGTTGGTGGGTGGCTCGGCTGTTGTGACACAAGGAAAGATATCAGTCATCAACGGATGGCACAGCGACGAGCACGCAATACCAATGCACCTGGGGGGTTGGCCGCTTCAGCGTCCGAATCGGGTTCCGCCGGCTTAATTTGGAAGAGCTCTCGAATTACCGCGTCGAGGTCGGGACCGTGGACCGTCGGTGTCAGCGGGCTTCGCGCACCGCTCGCGGTTCGCGCGGATCGCACGTCTTCGCGGCCACGCGCGATCATGAGTGCAGTCTCCATGCCGAGGTCCACGCCCTCTGTAAGACTGAGCGGTGCCTCGCGCTCACACAGCGCGGCGTACCGCGGGACGAGGAAGTTGCGATCGACTTCGTTGTCCTGGTACAGCTTGACGCGGCGCACATCGAGTATGTCCTTCTTCTCGAGCTCGCGGATGGCTAGACCCTTGACTTCCGGGAACTGCCAGCGTTGTGCGAGGCGTAGGATCGTCTCCCACTCTTCGATCTCTGCCTCGTAAATCGAGTAGCGACTGCGAGGAGGGTAGACAAATTTAGTTGCGGTGTGCATAGCTGGGGCAAAGGACATACGGGTTATAAAATACCCAGAGGAACCTGGCAAACTCGTCTGCTGTCACATCGTCAAGCACTATCGCAATTCCGTCTCCCGATCCTTGCAACGGTGTGCCAGGTGATGCCGGGGTTGTGAGCTTGGGTGCGAAATAGGCCGATTCACGCTCGAAGAAATACTTGTGGACCTTGAATTGGACATTGTCCACCTACGAACACACCCCAATCAGCTTTGCGCTTCTAATCGTTCTCTAAGGGGCAATGCAACTCACAAGGAAAGACAGATCGCCGGTAGGGATGTAGTAGACATCGTGCCGCTCGAGCGTCACCAAGGTATTGTTACTGCCTTTGGACATTACTGGAACGTCTCGATTTTTTGGGAGGAAAGGGAAAGAAGAAGAGGAGGGCGGAGGGGTCGCAAGCGAGGGTTGAGAGTAGGGGATGGCGCCTGCGGAAATCTCTGCTTTTTGTGTCCAACCGAGCAACACGTGTATCAACACGTTGTGGATGTTCTTCGCATCATACCCGAATGGAAGGAGGTGTTAGGTTAAGCGGCGGTATGAGGACAACACCGAGACCCTAGGGTTTGGCGCTGTATGTAAACGAATTGTCCATTGTCGCTGAGGGTTCATTGTTCGAGTCGGAGCTTGCTGAGGTGGCACCAAGTATGCGGCGGTCGTGGCGGAGAGGAAGCAATGCGCATGATCCCTTACCTAAATTACTTGACTTACTATAGGCCGCCAAGGCACTGGTGACTACAGCGGATGAACCTAATCTTGCAATACAGGATGCGTTTTGCTCCTGAATTTCCCGAGATACGGCTATTTCTACGATGCAATGAGGCCTGAGTCTGAAAATTCACAGCGGCAGGACTTGACATGGAAGCGTAATTGAAGCAAACTCGGAGAATCGCACATTTTTGCACACATACGATATTACAAGAAAATTCACATAAATCTTAAAATTCTGACTGCGGATGAGCGCTATTGACATAGTTACACGAGTAGAAATACATTTACAAAGTGCGTAGACAAATACCCAGGAAGCCGCCAAGTCCTTTCTAGCTGTTCATCGTCCATTACGTCCTGGGTGCTTGGGCACACGGAGGCTGATCTTAGGTTTCAACCCCGATGATTCAGCGGCTACAGGAAAATGGCAGTTAGCAGAGGGATAAGCATGAGGGAGAAAAATGTTCAACGTACGCGGATCCCAGTCAGCAGGAGGGTGCTCCTCCGTGAACTTAGCCGTGGACCCCTCCTCGATACCCATCTGTGACTCCAGTGCACGGAATATATCATTGTCGTCCAGTCCAGTGGGAAGCGGGCTCCTGCCGCCGTCAGTTGGGTTTGCGCGAAGGCGCTCACGCGCGGTGTTGACGAGAATGGTCGCTTCCATCCCAAGGATGTTAGCTTCACCGAGGCTGAGGGGGATGTCGCGCTTGCACAGGGACGCATAGAGTGGCACAAGATGCCTTTTGTCGACTTTGTATTTCTGATACAGGGCCATCTTGGTGACAATGTCCAGCTCCTTTTTCTTCTGGAGCTCGCGGACGGCTAGTTCCTTGACTTCATTGAAATCCCATTTATCAGCGAGGTTCAAGATTGAATTCCAGTCGTCAACACTGGCTTCATAAAGCGAATACTTTCTGCTTCGAGGATATGCAATTAGTCATGGTATTCATCCGCACATGACAGAGAAATGAGGAGACGTACGGATTATAAAAAACCCAACACAACTTTTCGAACTCGGCTGGGCTAACACCCTCCAAAACGATGGGATCGCTGTCGTTCGTACCCTGTTTCACGTCGCCTGGAGAGGCGGGATGCAACCTCTTGTTAAAAACCTGCGACTCTCTAGAAAAGAAGTAACCGTGGACTCGAAATAGCGTCCTCTCGGCCTGTAAAAAGACAAGTTGCGGTCAGAATTTGACCTTGCCTTCAACTGAAGCGCCTACCAGGATATGAAGATCAGCAGCGTCAATGTAATATTTGTCGTGACGGTCCAGTACGGATATACTGTCTGGGCGATGTGATGTGCTGGGCATCGTGCCTTGAACGTATGTTGAGAGATTCAGACGTGGGTTTTGGGCAAAGGGCAGCGAGACGGATTCCTGGGCAAGCCGACGGTTATAAAGGTTTATGGGAGAGATGAAGATAGCGCCATTCGGCTACATGACTGTGGCGATGTGAGCTCCTACACGTGGTGGAAGCACGACAACGAGGTGATGAAAATGGGCGCTTGTATTTGTCACGTCACTGGTCACTGGTCACCATTCAGTTCAGGTTTGCTTCGAGTTCGCAGTTCCTCCCGCTCCTCCAATTCTCATAATATATTTTCTAAAATGAGGAAGTAATAGGGAAGATTCAAGAAAACAATGAATTCACGCGCTGCTTTGAAGCAGCGTCGATGACTGCCAGTGCGCAATTTTTCAAATAAATAACACCTAGTAGACTAATTAATAATTATGCAAGAATTATCTCTCCAGTCGCGAAAGCTTCGGAGGTCTTCCTTCGTGCTTCGTTCCAATCGATCTGAATTGAATTGGAATGCTACCTGCTTGCGACATCTGGTCACGGAATACTTCGTTGTGTGTCAAACAATGCTGCGGCGATCTCACGACAGGGCACCAGAAAGCATCGCCTCATGCCACCCACCTACAGCCTCGTGTTCGGCACTCTTGAATTTAGAGACAGTGTTCCCAGACGTTGTGGGTGCTTTCTAAATAGGTCTACCAGTGTTGTCTGAAGGAGAGATGGTGTCATCGCTGATAGAAAGCTATCCCAGTGATCCGATGAGACCGAGCGTGTAAGTATGTCTTACGCCCATCGTTAACTGAGAAGGAATGAGTGGATAAGTACCCTGCGAACTGCGACTTCAAATTTATACCACAAAATTAGGTTCAGTCATTATTATCACATCGTAACCCCCTTTAACTCTTCCGCGAAGGGATAGTCTACGTACCCAATTTCCGTGCCTTCCTGCGCGGCGGGGACGTAAAAAGTTTTTCTATCAGGTGCAGTAAGTAGAACGTCATGCCTGAGGCGGAGCGGAAGGTCGGGCTAGGAACACAGGGTCAGTGAATATTCGTCCCCGTCTGTCCGCCGAAGGACGCGTGTTGCATAGACGTACATTCGAAATAAATAGCCGCCCAAATGCTATGATATTGCCCTTGTCTGCGTACGCTATCGCGGACTCGCGCGTGAAGCCGCCAGCTGTGATAAACGGGCGGGGAGCCCAGATTTTGCGGAACACGTCATTCGACTGATGTACGGTGGCACGCGTCTCGTCCGCATCTGCCGCACCAGCGACGCCCGGCTCGATAAGGTGGAGGTAGGCGAGGTCCGGGTGCTGGTCCTTGAGCGCCTGGACGATATGCGTGAACTGCGGCAAGGGATCGCTCATCCCCATATCTGCATATTATAAGCATCGCCCTCGTAGGCCGGGGACAAAAGTACGCACCTAGAAAGACGCTCCACGGACTAAGCCGCACCCCCGTGCGTTCCGCACCGATCGCCGCAGTCACGGCGTCGATCACCTCCAACGCGAAGCGGCTGCGCGCCGCCACGCTGCCACCGTACTCGTCCGTGCGCTGGTTGGTCACGTCCTGGATGAACTGGTCGGCGAGGTACCCGTTCGCGAAATGCAGCTCTACGCCATCGAAGCCCGCCTGTTCGACCGCGTTCTGAGCTGCAGTCGTGAACCACGCGATGTACGCGTGGATCTCTGGGATGGTGAGAGCGCGCGGCGTCGGCCTACCCATGATGGGGATTGCTGAGGGAGCGACGAACGAGAGCCCTCTCGCGGCGAGCTCGCCGGCGTCTGCAGCGCGGCCCATCCCGCGGATCTGTAGGTAAATGAACGATCCACGCGCGTGCACGGCGGCGACTATCTGGAAAAAAGTCACTTCGCGCGATGTTCACCCATGGTCGAACGACGATGGCGCACCTCCTTCCACACCGTGATCTGCTCGGCGCTCCATATCCCCGGGGTATTGTCGCGTCCACCCGCCTCAGGGGAGATGAGGGCCGCTTCGGTGATGATCAGTGTCCCAGGCGTCGACGCACGCTGGCTGTAGTATTCTTTGACGAGCGGGAGGACCGGGACGTTGTTTACCGGGTTAGCCTTATACCGCGTCAAGGGCGCCATTACAACGCGATGCTGCAGGGTCATCGTCCCAACCTTGATGGGCTCAAAGAGCTTCGATCCCGGCATAGCAAAGGATGAAGTGGCGCAAATGTGAGGTGTGGCGTATGTAGACGGATTTCGTGCTCTTATCTCTACTTGATGACAGATGCGAACAAGATTGGTCAGTTGGGTGGGCGATCACGCTTAGGAGGTGTCGACGGAGGTATAATTGGCACTGCAGATACACGTGTGATATCATGCGAAAGAGTTGGGACGCGCATAGCTTGGCTGGCAGGGTGTGCTAAGGATCTGCGGTAGTATTCCCGACTATCCCTGAAAATGTCGACTCGAACACCTTGAACGTTGAGCTCCCCAAGACCGCGAAGAGAACACGATCGAATGAATGATGAAATCGTGCATCATCACCGACCAATAGCTCTTTCCAAATCTCGGCGACCAGTTCGACCCGATTCCGGAACACTCCCGTCCCAAAGCTGCCCAGAACGAGATTCCGCACGCCATGCCGCTCGAAGAGGTACAGAATTCGGCCCATGCGCTCTTTCATCGCAGCGTTGAGGTCGCTCTCGTCGGAACTGTGGTTTTCGCGGAGATACCGTCGTACGACGCCAGCGTTGCAGGCTGCGCTAGTTACGATGTCCGCTTCCATAGGCGGGAGCCAGTCGCCATTGTCGGCGCGGAAAAATACGACCCCTGGGGAGTATATCATGGAGTGACTGTAATATCCCTTCTTTGGGTCCCTTTTGTGCAAAAGGTAGAACTGTTGTCCGGTGGTGGTCGTCAGACTGCGGTAAATTGTTGACGAGCGAGCGATGGACTCTTCCTGGGCATTCTGTTAGCTGGTATTAGAGCATATTATATGGTTTATATACACACTTGGGCTTGGGCGCCGGTCATAAATCCTCCACCAGGGTTCTTCGCTGATGCAAAATTGAGCACTCCTACTCGCTTCTCTTCTTGCTCCTCCATCGAGTCCAACCTTTCCTTCAGCGCACGCGTTCCGGCCAGGACTGAGCACTCCGAGACTATAATCTCTAGTTTCCTGTCCACACTATGTTCTTGCTGAGGAACACTTGACCATTTCGAAAGGTTGCAGTGAGCGGGGTGAAAAGCAGTACGAGTAATGGTGTGTTCAATCCGGGACTTGAGGTCGTGTACAGTTCCATCCAGCTCATAGCTCCCCGTTTCCAAGGTTTGCAGAGTTGACGCTGCGATTTCCCTGAGCATCCCCTTGCTGCCTGAGGCTTTAAGCTTTGTCGACATCTACCTTTCCTGTGTCAGAAAGAACGTCGACGAATGACGAACTTGAAAACAGACCGTATTAAGATATTGCTGCAATGAGCTTATCTTCTGCGACATGATAGCTTTATAGAGGCCCGACGGAGTCATAAAATGACTTTTAACGTTTCGCCTGTCAGCGGTGCCGTCGTCGTCAACATGATTCATGACCGTGTACGTTTTGCATGTCGAACGGCCGGCTATGATTTGTGCACACTTCAGATGTATCGCATAGGATCTCGAGAAGGAGCTGGTCGCAAGTATATGTTCACACGCCTGTATTGCACAGGGATGAGCACAAAGAGGAAATCGAGGAAACCGCAGGAGTCAAGCGAGCAATGCACGAGTGTGAGAAAATTCTCGGGGAAATATCGGACTAATGTTGTCTCCTTCAATTGCTCCTGTGACCCGCCGCTTCAAGTTTGCAGCTGCTTTACCTACTAGTAGCTCTGAAAAGAAGTCAAAATGCTGTGTGATTATCACCACTGTATCGCTACTTAAACCACCAGATGCACGGCCTGTTCTCACCGACTTCAACCATGATCTTATCCACTTCGCGCAGAGGAATTGTTCCAGCCCTTGTTGGTAACCGCGGATCGATGAGGACATTGACAACAGCAGCATCAGCATCCAGAGCAGCGAGGAAGGAGGGGTCGATTGCTGATATATTCACATCTCTCACCGACGAATCTCACGTAGCTCTGCCTGATCGGTTCGTGGACGTGAAGCGAGCGCTCTGGAATGACGGCCTTGTGGAAAGCTGGAAGCAAGTCCTTGAAGCTCTGGAGCCCGCGGTGGAGAACATCGCTGCCAAGGGCTCCGACGTATGGCCCCTCTTCTTCCTTATCGAATCGAACATTGATTACTTTGCTATACTATAGATCATTCCTCGGATCAGCTATGCAGAGCTGACCTCTGGGCTCTCTCGAGAAAAAATATATGCAATCAGACAAATCGGCACTGTAGTTGTCACAGGCGCTGTTGACAAGGAGGTTCGTCTCCATATATCGGTCCAAACGAATTCTCCGTGCTGAGCAAACGTACAGGAAGCCTTGGGGTGGAAGCAATCTATTCGAGATTACGCCCATGAAAATAGGGCCCACCTCAAAGGTGGGTAACTTTACTAAATTACTTAGGGCAAGTGATAGACCCGAATACGACTGATTTAAATATTCAGGGTTTCCTCCCGACAATATACAAGTCTTCGAGATTTACAATTCTAAAGCACAGACTCAGGCGCGTACACACCCCGGTGTCATCAACACGCAGAAGTTTCTGCTCTCCCTCTGGAACAAACCTGACCCCACCAGCGAAGTAAGCCTACAAACCCCCATCTCGTACTTCGACCGCCTGCGCATTCGCCAGCCGGGGGATGCCAAGTTCACGCTTGGGCCCCATGCCGATGGCGGGTCGGTTGAGCAATGGGAGGACCCCGTTATCCAGCGCATTTTCAGGAACATCCTGAAAGGCGGGAGTGCTTGGAGGCGCCACGACCCGTTCGACGTGACCCCGCGCATTGCCGCGAAGCAAGACCTATACAACACCACGTTCGTCCGCGGTTCAGCCCTTTAGCGAGCGTACTGACATCTTTGCCAGAAATGCGTGTTCTATCTTCCGTGCGTGGCAGGGCTGGACAGCGATGTCCAGCACGGGACCAGGCGAGGGCACGCTGCGCGTGTTACCCCTGCTCAGCCTCGCGTCCGCGTATATCATCCTGCGCCCGTTCTTCCGGCCGCGAGATGCTGCGTCTTCCTCCCTCAAGTTCGAGGACTGGGTCCCCGACCTCGATTCGCCCTCATTCCCCGGGAGTGCTATTGGGAAGACACAAGAGCTCAATGAGCAGACGCACCCGCACCTGCAGCTTGCTCGGACAATGGTCTCCGTCCCCCGGGTGGAGCCCGGAGATCAGGTGTACTGTGGGTCACCGCACCATCTACTTTGATATATCACGAAACTGATCCTCGCGCTCCCCGAAGGGCATTGCGATGCTGTACACGCGGTCGAGGCGAAGCACCAAGGACAGGGCGATTCGTCTGTTCTATACATCCCTACTGTCCCGCTCACCGTGCACAAGTACATACCTTCGTCAACGTCCGTCGTCCGAGCCTAATATGTAACCATTTCCTCAGTGCAAGCTACCTGCGCGACCAGCGCATTAACTTTCTCGCCGGTCTTCCCCCGCCGTACGTGTCCCTCACAAATAAGACACGCTCAATTCTCACTTACTTGCATTCCTCAGAGATTTCCCTGGAGGCGCCGGCGAATCTCAATTCGTGGGGCGCGGCGCGGCAGAGGATATTATAACGAGCGAGGGGATGCGGATGTATGGTTTGCAAGCGTTTGAAGCAGGCTCTTCGGAGGAAGGGTTAGATGCGGAGTTTGCGGACAAGGTCAACCGTGTCCTGCAGTGATTATTATCTGATTACTGGGAAACGTCGGGCGGGAATTAGTCAGATGCTTTGAATTTTTGCTGTGTATTCTGTGGTGCAGGGAGGCGGCACAAAGCGGTGAATGTTATCTTCTATGAATTCCTATTATCTGTCATTGTCCCCTCAATTTTATGCTCCATTCAACAACCGCGTCCACCCCCAACTTAAGGCGCGTGCACTTCGCCAAGTCGCCTCGAGCGCCTATCTAGAATATCAGAGGCACAGCGCCTCTCGGACACGCTCTTTTAATTTACTGGCCTTTGTCTCAACATGATTCTCTTCTAAATTAGCCTCGCTTTCTTGCAGATCGCTCCCTAATTGAGGAGTGCGTGTGCCTCCTCGTGTCGCCCAAAGCGGGACACGCGCAACGGGGACAACGCGCCATTGTCTTGTGATGAGCATATGATGCCTCGAGGCGCCCCGTACGCCTTTCCAGGCGAACAAAGAATTCGCGCTTTACTTCTTTTCTGAGGGGTCCCCAGGATTCCCACCGCGTGCAGTGGAAAACTGCCACAAGCCTGCTCCACGCCGCTTGCAGCGTGCCTCCTCACGCACAAGGCCGCAGCGCTCGTGTCCATCTGCAGGCGCGGTCGCCGCTTATAATCCGCTACGTGAACAAAGGCGCTGTTCCAGAGCGTGCGTCGAGTCCGCGCGCATGTGTTCGAATAAGCGCTCGTGGACCATTTAAGGGAATTCTTCTCGTCTTTGTCCTCGGCGATCGTTAAACCAGGGAAATAAGGGGGGTGACTGTGAGCCTATAAAACCTCGACGCGCGTAGAGGAGTACCAAAACCATCTTGTCAACTATCTCCTTTCCACTACAAATCTACCACTATTATCATGTCTGCTGCCAACGGCGATCAGCCCAAGCAATACGACCGCCATAGGGAGTTCTGGCTTCCAGGTGGCGATCTCTACCTTTTGGTGAGAATGATTTTCTTCAACTGTAGCTGTCCAGGTCTGAAGCTCAACCTTTTATATACCCATAGGTAGCAACCACCGTCTTTCGCGTTCACGCGTATTTTTTCGAGCGTGATTCAGCTAAATTCAAGGCGAGGCTCAGCGCGCACATTCCGCCCAATCAAACACGCCCCGGATCGAGCGAATCGAATCCGATTTCTATCAAAAACGCGAGCCCGAAAGAATTCGCCAATTTTCTCTGGGTATTCTACAACAAGTAAGGCGACGCTCCCTTCCTTCATACCTCTTGATCGCGCAAAAAAAAAATAACACCCTCGTTTTCACTTTCAGGACTTACTCGGATTACAGCACTGCTACCACGTCCGATTGGACGGCCATTTTGAAAATTGCCTGCGAAAACGATTTCATCGAGGTGCAACACTGCGCCATACGGGGCTTGCAGGCCTGCGACCTGACCACGGTGCAGAGGATTGTCATATACGAGATGTACCACGCCGACAAAAAGTATACTGTACCTCTCTATGCCGAGATGACAATGCGCGACCAGTCTCCCAGCACCGCGGAAGAAAAGCTACTCGGGGATAAAACAACGCTCTCGATCTTCCGCCTACGCGAGCGCCTCCGCTCGCACGCCATCCCGACGTTCAGCGATATCAGCCCGCTCCCTATGGGCATTGACGACAATGAGGCGCTGCGTCTCGTGTGCGCGTTTTTCCACATCGACCCTGCCCGCGTTCCCCTCCCAGGTGCTCGAGTAATGATTTCTTGCAGAGTGCGACATTTTAGTAACACTGATCATAATGTGTTACTCTTCCAGATTCGTCCGACCCGAGCAAGAAGGATCCCAAGCTCAACTGAAACAACCTCCCAAAATAGCTATAGTCAGGATAGTAGGCGTGATGCGCGCGTGTTTGACGATATGCTTCTTTCACTGGGTGGAGGGCAGCATTCAGAACCCGGTAATGTAACCATATCATTCTATTTTTCCGTTTCAATCTAATGCAAACTTTATACTCGCTTTCATTTCTAGTCACGAAGGAGAACGCTATCGCTTACCAAAAGGTTCCTGGGGAGTTTGGGATTGGGAAAAAGGATGTAGACGACTGTGGTCCGGGCTTTGGATTGATTTCGCCTCAACTAGATGACAGTGACTCCTGTGCGATTCGAGTGGATTTGGATCCCTCTGTTCGCTCGATCCAAGCCCGAGTTAATCTTATTTACTTTGCCGCCTCGTGGACTATTGTCGTCTTCTGGGGAATAAAGTCTATTCCATACAACATATACATCTTGTAATTAGAGCTCAGTGTAAACTTGAAGTGCTAATTAAACATATCCTGATCCTCGTTATTTTTCAAATCAAAAATTGTCAGTTCAGATCTGCCTAACGTCAAACAGAAATCTTTCGTGAATGAACCAACGCACCGATTTTGCTTAAATAGGTACAAATTCACATCTTAGATATTCCTCCCTCGCCCACGGGGAGAATCCTTCCAGGCCAAAAAAGCATCGCCGCCCTTGTTATTGTCGTACCACGGCCCGCCGTGTGTTAGCAAAAGTTGAACGCGCGGTAACTTGCGCAACCCTTGGATGCGCTTGATGCTCTCCTCGGCCGCACGTTTGTCCTTATGAATACAGAATGTTGGACCATACGGCATTCCCATCTTGATCTCCGACAAGCCCTCGAGGATGCGCCAGTGGTCTACGCTGTCCCCCGCAAGGTAGATCCACGCGCCGTCGGGAGACGTACGCGCGAGGATGTTAATGTGACCCTCGACGTGGCCCGGGCTGTCGACAATATAAAGGCTGCCGTCGCCGAAAAAATAGAACGCGCGTGGGAAGGGTCCAAGGGGCGTCCAATCGGCGACGGGGAGATAGCGCGTGCGGTCGGCGGGCAGGAGATCGCTCGGGAGCGGCAAGGCGGGGTTCTTGGGGTAGCCGTCGTCGAAGAGCGCGCGGCATCCGTCGCCGACGAGGAAAGTGCTTTTCTTGAACGCGTGTGGGTCTCGGGTATGGTCGAAGTAGATGTGAGAGAGACAAACGTAATCTATGTCGTTCGGCGGTAGCCCGCCCTTCGCAAGCGCGTCGATGCACTGCGGCGAGTCTTGCACTTGGAATATGGGCCCAACCAGCTCCTGGACTGCCGGGGGGTATGTTGTGACGTCTAGGTGTATTCCGATATCAAAAAGGAATTTCTCGAGTCGTTTTGAGTGCTGCATGAGGAAACATAGAGACGGGAATATAAGTCTCTCGCCAGGTACACCATCGGCAATAAAAATGTTGTCTGGGCCGTCCATGGTCCCACCTTCAAGCGCCGATACATTTCAGAATGCCTAATCATGTGCGGGAGTTGGTAAATCCAATTTTTTCTGAATTTCACTTCGAAACAACTAGCTGAGCTTATATGCGTCGAGTCTCGAAGTGTATGACATATTGGTTTCCTCATACTAATATTATGGAGATAGTCGGACAAGTAATAATATGCATCGGAAGATGATGAAACTAACTGGAGCTTAAGGGAAGAAAACCGGTGATTCTATCCCAGCACGATCTGTATTTCTGACAAAGCCCTAACAAATCCCTGGACGAATATTACAGAGCGGCGAGCCGGGGTAATTAAGCGAGAAATATCATGAAGAATACAATTTCACACGGCTCAATATAGGAATTCCGTTACGCTTGGGGGGTACGGTAACCGCGAACGCATGGAAGTATTTAATTAGACACAGGCAATTCCTGGAACGACAAACAGCTTCGAGTGACCCTGGCGAACCACCAGGCTTGTGTATTTCTACCGGGACGGGCGACGCATCGCTACCCCCTCCTCACTCCTTTGCGAGAACTGGGAACATGTCGGAATGCCAGAAGCAGAGCCGGGAGCCACACGCGAGCTCAGGACGGCCAGTTACTGACTAGTAGGAAGGGAGCGCCCCCGACCTGGTGCGCAAATGATCGGATCATTCTCGCAGTAGGCCGCTAACTTCGATTTCGGTGAGTACAATTCGCGCTGCTCATCGCGCGATACACTGCGCAATAAGCGCGCTATGGTGTCGGCTTAGCCACGAGCAAAAATGCCCCGCACTCGGGGAATTGGCATGATGCGTTGACCAATGGCGATCCGATTGGAAGCGCGTGGGGATTGGACTGAACGCGCGTAACTACTTCATTTCTCCACGCTCACACTTCCTGAGTCACAGCACGAGTACCATCTGTGGGATAACACAAAGTCCAATTTCCACCACCGATTTGGGACATGGGGAGGCCGAGCCATTGATATAAAATGACTACAATAGTATGTAGTAAATCGCCAGTCGTAAATATGAGTGAAAGGTAGAGTATTCTTGAATTGCACTAGTACATTTATTTCCATATTACCCAAATTTATATCTTAGATGATACTCCCTCGGCTACAGGGGGGATCTTTCCAGGCCAAAAAGCATCCCCGCCTTTGTTATCATCGTACCACGGCCCATCGTGCGCCAACAAAACCTGAACGCGCGGCAACTTGCGGAGCTCCCGGATGCGTACAAGGCTTTCTTCGGCCGTATGCTTGTCCTTGTGTATGCAGAAGGTAGGCCCATACGGCATGCCCGTCTTGATCTGCGACAGGCCCGCGAGGATGCGCCAGTGATGCGCGCTGTCGCCAGCGAGGTAGATCCACGCGCCGTCGGCCGACGTGCGTGCGAGGATGTTGATGTGCCCCTCGATGTGCCCCGGGCTGTCGACGATGTACAGGCTGCCATCGCCGAAGAAATCAAACGCGCGTGGGAAGGGCCCGAGGGGCGTCCACTCTGCTACAGGGAGATAGCGCGTGCGGTCGGCTGGGAGGAGGTTACTCATTAGCGTTGAGGCGGGGTTCTTGGGGTAGGCGTCGTCGAAGAGCGCGCGACACGCGTCGCCGACAAGGAAGGTGCTCTTCTTGAACGCGTGCGGGTCGCCTGTGTGGTCGAAATGGACGTGGGAGAGGCAAACGTAGTCGATATCGTCCGGTGCAAGGCCGCCCTTCGCGAGCGCATCGATGCACTTCGGAGAGTCCTGGACTTTGAAAACGGCGGCGACGGCCTGCTGGACTGCGGGGGGGTATGCATTGAGATCCGGGTGTATCCCGAGATCGAATACGATTTTCTCGGAGCGTTCAGAGTGTTGGATAAGGAAGCATAAGGAGGGGAGTATGTGCCTCTCGCCCGGGACACCATCTGCGATGAAAATATCGTCCGGGGCGTCCATCGTCCCGCCTTCAAGTGCCGATACATTGCAGAATGCCTGGTTGGGAGCGGGAGTCGGTAAAGCCATTTGTCTTGGACTTGAATACCGAAGGCGACTGCCTGACTTTATAGGTATTTCCCGGGGACCGACGCGTATGAAAGATTTGTTTCTGCGAGGTAGCCGAACGATGACGATTCGGAGGAAATTGAGCGGCACGCTGGCTCCTATTCCCGAGTGACCGGGAGGGCGCGGGAAATTTCATGACAAAGCCTTTCTCATAACCCTACTAATTGCATTGGAACTTCAGCACTGCCGCATTTCCTCTGAATTTCCATAGAGCAATTAGTAAAAGACGTCTTAGGCGCTAGAGAATACACTGGTTGGTGTATCAGGAACTTCTTGTAGAAGCGATTTCATACAGTTTACCTAGCGCGCTTTTAGGAAATAATAACTTCAGATATCAGGCGGTGGATGATTAAGACAAACAATCAAATGCTACAAGATAAATTCGGTCTTTCTCAAGTTTGCGCTCAGTAAACATCGCTTGTGTGCTGCTTTGGGACAAGTAACTCGACGGGTGGGGTCTATAACTAAAAATAGAATATCCCTACTATCGTCTTTGTAAGAGCGTGTAGTTCAAAGCGCAGCTACGTCGGAGGCGGCTGGAATGTATAGGAAAATATGCGACCGCCACCGATTCTAATCAGATCAATAAACGCGTGAAATTTGAACAGAGGCGCTGTGCTGAACACACGCAGCGATAGCGGGCTGCAAAGGAGAGGATTTAAAGTATTGAGAGCGTTTAACATGAATTAGGTCTCTTCCCTATCACTAATAACGCGAGCCAAGTGAGAAGTTTGACTGAAAAAAGTCTGTATCATGCTGGCTGTGCGCTATAATAAGCTTTCATTAGTATATACATCAAGCCGATCACTTTATTAGCGCCTTGTTAGCGCCCAGTCTGGTTTCTTGATTCACTTGGTCAACTCAAGGAGTGCAAAGGATTTTGGCTTACTTATTTTAATATATTGGTGGATACATGTACTCAGAGATGCTAAAGACACGATTCGGGCAATATTTAAGGGCAAATGCCTTCGGACCGACTTGCCGTGCTTGGGCCGGCAAACACCGTCAACTGATCCGAGTCACTCATCTTCCAGATTCCACGCGAAGGTGCACCAGGTCCTTGTCTCTCACCACCACTTTGATGGACCGACAAGATGATTCTCCAACAGGGTACCAGAAGCTCAGTGTGGTAGATGATCCAAACTCAACTTTACTGGAGGAAGAACTCGGTGGCTCGTCGAGGCCCTTATCTGCAAAAGAGGAGAGAACATCACGAATACAATTCTATTCTCTGTGCTGGTCGCTCTTTGTCATTGGATGGAACGATGGCTCCACGGGCCCTCTCTTACCCCGTATACACGAGGTCTACAAGGTAGGGCTCACTACGATATACACATCCTTCTAAACATTACTCTATATCATCTAACAGGTTGGATTTGACACGCTTTCTTGGATTTTTGTCCTGTCTTGCTCAGTAAGATCACACGTCGCGTTATCTCTCTGGGGATTTGAATGAAATGTTCCAGGGAAGTGTTATTGGAGCGTTGCTGAATATGCCATTAGGTGACAAGTTTGGCATCGGAAAGGTGAGGAGATATACAGAGTGAACTCGTCATATTTGCAAATGAAATGAGCGTACAAGATGCTGGTCATCGCCGCAGGACTTCAGGCAACCGGCTTTGCCGTACAATCTATGGGACTTCCCTTTCCATTATTCGCCATCTCATTTGCTTCTTCGGGGATAGGAATCTCAATACAGGCGCGTACTTGGATCACAAGGATCAGAAAAATCATTCCTGAATAAATTATCATTCCAGGATGCGCAAGCAAATGGATACATTGCAATAGTACGCCATGAGGGCGAGAAAAAAATGGGCCTCCTGCATGCTGCCTACGGTACTTGAATTGTCCGCAATCTCATCATAAATCTTGCCCATCGCGTCGTTAGGTGCTGGTGCACTTGTAGCACCTTTAGTTGCAACACAATTCGCTCAAATGGAGTACTGGTCGCTGCACTACGCAGTGTCATTATCTTTTGCAATTGTAAATGGCTTAACCCTTGCACTGGTATTTAAATTTCAAGACCAAGATGGTACGTGGAAAGGCCAAATCTGCCTGCTGCTTTATAGCTGAAATCCCGATAGAGAATCTATTACGAGCCGGAGAGTTCGTCCCTGAAAAAGAGGTGGCCGAGCAGGGCAATAAATACTCCCAACTAATGCGACTGAAAAGTGTCCACTTTCTGACTCTCTTTTTGGTCCTTTACGTAGGAGCGGAAGTCACTATCGGAGGTGGGTCGAATATTTCTCTGGATATTGCTATTCCTGAAAGGCTACACGAGGACAGGTTGGATCGTTTCAATTATGGTATATGAACGGGGAGGTGCTGCATCGGCTGGATATATAGCATCGGGTTTCTTTGGCGGTAAGTCTTAGCCAGCGTTTAATCAGTCCTTTTTGAAGTATCTGATTATATTTTAAAGGTATGACGGTCGGCCGCGTCGCCTTGCTAAAAGTCAATAAGATGGTAATTTTCATATTATCGACGTCAAAGCTTGCCGGAATGTAACGAAACTTTCAGATTGGAGAAATGCGCGCAATATACGTCTACACCTGCCTCTCCATTCTGTAAGCGCCCTCCTCACCGCAATTGCTCGGAATTATATTTGATCGGTGATTTTTTACACAGGCTCCAGCTTGTTGTGTGGCTCGTCCCTTCTCTCATCATCAACGCTATTGCGGTTTCCCTGATGGGCGTACTTTTTGGCCCAATGTACCCCATCGCCATTAGCCATGCAGGCCGCGTCATTCCCCGAGCTTTTGTGACTGGCGCGATCGGCTGGATCACTGCCTGTTCGGCGGCGGGCGCTGCGCTGTTGCCATTCCTAACCGGTATGGTTGCCGGGAAGCTGGGTATTGGATACCTACAACCTTTGTATGGATCTAGTTTTATGTGCGCTTGACCGATTGCTAACCTTTACGACTCAGGATATTAGCCATGATTATCATTATGGGAGGATCTTGGGCACTTGTTCCGAAGGAATTGAAGTCGTAAAACCCCCATAATGATGGATCAGAGCGTGTAGAGAGATCTGACGAGGGTCTGATTGAGCTATCAAAAAATGTAGAATATGACATTGAGGCAAAAATATGTATGATATACGGTGTGTATGATGCAAGGATGAATGTGAATGGCTATTTTACAATTGCGTAGTGGAATAAATTAATCAGTCGAGAACGACGAGTCCGTCGTAGCTGGCCCTCATCAAGGCCTTTTTCATCACGTTAACGGGGGTGAAATCCTCCTCATCCTCCTCATCCTCCGACACCTCCACCGCCGTAGTACTCTCCCCGTCGTCGTCCACGCTCTCCCACTCCGTGTCTTCCGCCGCGTCAGGCTCCTCTTCGTCCTCGCCCATGAACACCTTGAGCATCGCAGGCGAGAACCCATTCATCATCGCCACGCCCTTCCGCGTCCCCTCCACCTCCACCGTCCGCCTTCCCTCCGCAGCCGCCAGGTTCCAGTACACGATCTGCGGCACCTCGTACCCCGCGCGCGCATACGCCGCCACGATCGCGTCGTAGTTCGTCTCCCACGGCGCGCCGCTCCGAGTCTGGCACGAGTCGAACTGCATGTCTGAGAAGATGAACAGGCGCTTGACCATGTCCTCGGGTCGAACAGCGTGCCGCACCGCAAGCGGGAGGAGCAGGTCGACGAACACGGCCTGCAGGTTCGTCGTCATGCTCCAGTTCGCGCGCGAGATATCCGAGACCTGCGCGCTGAGCGGCTGCGCGAGGTCGACGGCGACGAACTGCGGCCGCGAGGAGAAGGTGATGAACCCGCCGGCGAACGGCGGCTTTGCGATGGACGCGAGGACAAGCGAGAGGGACACCGCGGGCAGGATGGGCGGGGTGTACCTTTTGTTGAACCGCCCGTAGCTGTAGAGTTGACCCATGGACCCGGAGACGTCGCACACCGCGAGTGAGTTCTCGAGCGCGCCTGCTTCGCGCAGGTTGTCGAGCAGCGTCTGCCACTGCGCCTCGACAACGCGCAGCCGAATCTCCGCCAGCCTCTGCTTGAACTCGCGCGTTGCCGGGGATCCCTTGCGGTCGCGTTCCCCGTTGGCCATCCCGATAGCCTGCGCGACGAGCTTGTGAGGGAGGAGCGTAGCACCGCTGATCGACTTCTTGTTCTCCTCGACCGCGCCGAGATACTTCTCAAAGCCTTCGGGATCATGCTTAAAAAAGTGCGGCGTGTTGTTCTTCATCGCCAGCGAGGAGACGCGGGTGTACTTGATCTGCCTCCACTTCCCTGCGGACATCAGGGGCTCGGGGTAGCCTGAGGCACGGCGCAGCTCGGACAGGACCCAGCGCTGGTAGAAAGAGCGGAGGACAACAGCGCGATCATGGGCAGGAAGGTCGGACTTGAGAACAGAGGGATAGTGGTCCGCGGGGAGGGTCTGGGATGCGTAGATGAGCTCGGCTATGGCGGTGGAGATGTTAGTAACCCTGTCATGCGAACATCCAGGTGTCGGGGCCCACTTTCCCGCCAGGCTCAGCTTCTTGACCAGCGGCAGGCGATCCGCGTCCGGCGGAAGGGCATTGATTTCGCGCAGCACCTGGATGTCCTCGATAAGCTGCTCCGCGAACAGACGCGCGACTGTGATGTAGAGGGCACGGTACTTAGGCCGGGAAAGCTTTCGTAAGAGACGAGTGTGGTTGACCGCCTCCTTGGCCATGCGCGCAGTAGCGGCGTCGGCTTTCGCTATCTGGGCAGCGCGCTCGCTCGCCTCGATACGGGAAGCAGGCGTGCCGACCTTCTCAGCCTTGTTGGCGCCATAGGTGAAAGGGTCGCGCGGAGAGTGGAGGAACTTAGACGGCTCCGAGATATTGCTAAGCTCATCGACGGTGGCCAGTGCGAGGATATTGAGCAGGTCCTTCCAGTACCCATGCGCCTTTCCACCCTCTTTTTTCTTCGACATGCAGACGGGGGTGACCAAGTTGTGCAAGTTGGCAATAGCCGTGCGGGGATGGTTGTCATACAGCCACCCGAAAGCGCGATAGAAGATCTCCTTGTCACCAACGCCATCGTGGATGCTCCGCAAGTTCCAGATAAGGCGCAGAGTCAAGTCCGGATCTTCCTTCCAGGCATCGTTGAGGTAACGGCCGACATCCACTCCGTAGAGGTCCTGAGTCACGCCATTGAAGGCGTCCAGAACAGGGTTCAGAGTAGAGGAGAAAGCACGCGCGCTATTCGTGGTTGTCGTCCAATGGGCGCTCGCCTTTAATCCTTCCATGAGCGGGTTCTGGGGAGCGGCATGGGGAAGAGCAAGGTCCGTCGCCTTGTCATCGGTCGAAGCTGGAATGAGAACATCCAGGAAATTTTTGTCGAACAGTTCGGCGATGACTGGGAGAGCCACGCGACGAGACGAGTGCAAAGCAGAAGTTCCAGTGACGGCGGCGGCAGTGGAGTTGGAGACGTTGGCCATTGTGAATGGGACAATGGAGAGACTGTAGTCTCGGTCTCGATACTTATAAAGCTCGAAATTAAAAATTGATCCGCCACCCTGCATCCACCTCTGTTCGAACTGAAGGCTAGACGTTAGTGGAGATGACTCCTCGCGGTAGCGCTTGGGTAGCGCCATCTGATCAGCCGTTGTTTCGGAGGCGTCTATGATTCGAGTGAGTCATACACACCCCCGTTGACTATACCGTGACAAGATGATCACAATGCGGAGCCCACCCTGAGCTAAGAAGGCACGAGATTATGTTAAGAGCATTATTGGCGTGTCGGTTGTTATGTTGCAATAGAACTAAGGTGTTGTTGTAGGTCATCCCACTGATCCCAGGCGGCTCCGGACAGACTCGAACTCGCTAACGACCATAGATTCGAGCGGTCCCGAATTCATCGCGTCTAGAAGTCAAACTGAGTTCCATGAATTGACAGGTACCACATATACGCGTAGTTAGAGAGGAAAGCAGACAGAGGGTGCTGGTGACTCCGAGTGAGCACGAGCAAGTACGAATTTTGGCGCGTAAATTGACAGCACAGCCTCGTCGCGATATCGCCTGCCCTAAACGCCCGGATCAAGTCAGGTTCACGCGTAATTGGCAATTGGACGCGACAACACGACTGACAAAATTTTACGCTGCAATTTCTTTGAGTCTATAGATTCAGATACAATTTGTGTGATTCGCATTCCTGGCGTATGCGCTATAGACAGCGTAACGTAGAAGCAAGTCGACTAGGATATATCAAGGGTATATTTGCCAGTAATCTAAGTAAAAAATTGAAATTCTGCGTCGACCGCCGTGAACGTTCGAAACGTCGAGGCTCGAGCAAGTTTCAGATTTTAGAAGCAACGCACAGCGCTGGAGAATGATTCCTTTAACCTTTCATCAAGCTGGACTGGTCCATCTGATGTAACGGAAAGCGTCCCAGCATATCCCGACAGGTTCGAGCACTAGCCATCATTGGGTCCCCTCGTTCCTGCGCGCGGACTCCATCTCCTGCTGAGAATATTGGCCCGAGCGATTCGATCTGTGACCGACGTCATTTGCGTTTTGTCCACCCTGCGGCTGCTGACCAGGTTCTTCGGGTCCTTGCAGCGTGATGCCACTCATGAACGACGCACGGGGGTCGTGTTGAGGGGGATATTGGTGTGTTTGCTGCCCCTGGTAACTCGCAGGTGGTGGCCGCAGAGCGTCGGGAGGTTGGCCGGATGAGTGCAGCTGAACGCCGCGCCCAGCAAGATTGCCAGAAAGCTGGTCTAGACTCGGGTCTTCCGTGTCCGTCGTCAGCCGTTACGTTAGCGCTGAGATGCAGTGGGTCGTACCAGTTGTCCATGGATTCCTGCCCGGCACCATAGGGTCCTGGCCCTGAGGCTGCGGTGGGCCGCGGTAGTCAGCACTGTAATGCGAGGGTCGCTGGGCCTGCCGCAGGTACTCTTCTTGCGCAACTTGAAGTGCATATAATTCGTCCTCCTCGAGTTCTTTCGCCCGCTTCCTGTCCCCCGGACAAGGAACTAGTGGGACGTGAGATTAGGATTTAGGTATGGTGTTTCCGAATTGACGTACTCCAAAAACAGGCTCTGCCGCAGAGACCTGGTCAATCCGAATGTTGAGAGAGTTTCGAAGCGATAGAGCACGCATAACTCACCGAAACATGCGCAACACAACAAACAGCACCCACAGCAATCTGCGACATCAGCCATGTTGGGATGAAATCGTTTGGTTGGAAATTGGGCTAGTCGATAGAGGTCCTCTCAGGGGAGTGCGTGGCGTGGCGGGAGCCAAGGCAGATATGGAGAACGGGAACGAAGTTCATCAGGATAAGTAGATGGGCAAGCACAGCCTTGCAAGCTCGAAGTTTTTAAAGAGTATAGCATGTTCTATCAGACGGTTCAACGTTCAGCAGCCATGGAAACTGCATCTACTTTCCCATACTGTACAAATAACTGTCAGTTCTCACATAGTGATACTCCAAGTAGAACAAGTCTTACACAGACAATGCCAGCCCCAAGACAACCAATTCGTCGACATTCTTCGCAGAAAATTCGAGGTGATCGAAGAGGTAGTTGTAGTAGAGGAGCGACGCGTCGTTACAGGTCGTTACCTAACTCCGGCTTGGCTCCTGTGAGCTGACAAAGCGTTTGCCGGCTACAGGCACGCGCGTCTACTCAACTTTCTTGCCTAATGCTGTATTGACGCTGTATCTGTATTTTAAAAGCCGTGGTTCGTCGCGACAAGCCTGAGTTCAAAGACGATTTCATACGCAGAACGATTTGCTTTTTAAAATGCGATATTTTATAAATAGTAGGTACTAAACACTCGTTATCTAACTGCGAGATGGAAACAGCTGCTGGTGCGTCCTCTGGCGCCCAGGGAAACAGAAATTAGTGCAAAGAGTTCGGTCATGAAATGCCGTAGATTGTCTGTAGGAGCCAGCGGCACCGAGTGGGCGCTTAGACAATCCTGATTTTCTGATCCTGAACCATGGTCGGCACGGGGATGTACAGGTTCTGGGGAGATGTGCGATGAGTATCATGCGGAACACCGGCCAGCCAGCGCCACAGCGCGTCAGTAACTACAGCTTGTATGCCGCGCTACATGATCCACAGCGGACGCTCCGGATAGTAATCCTCCCCCACGAACGTGTGCTCGTCGTAGGAGTTGGCAGGCGACCCGTAGGGGCGAGCGTCCTCAGTGGAGACTGCTCGCGGCACGATCGAGCCGTAGTCTGCATGAACGACCTGACTCACCTCTTGTCCCTGGAGGCGGACGCGGCGCTTCTCGGCGCGG
Organism: Hypholoma fasciculare; assembly: GCA_016801325.1. Lineage (NCBI taxonomy): Eukaryota > Fungi > Basidiomycota > Agaricomycetes > Agaricales > Strophariaceae > Hypholoma > Hypholoma fasciculare. Next base: position 27,176 of record JAEKIV010000020.1, read on the forward strand.
CGCCGCCTGATGAGCTGGCCGACGGCGAAGAGGAACCCAGTGATAGCAAGGGAGCCGACGAGGTAGACGAAGAAGTTGTCAGTGCGAGTCTTAAAGCCGAGGATGTCGACGGACGGCTTGACGCCGCAGACCTCCATCCACTGCTTGTTAGTGGTGATCGCAGCGTTCTAAATGCAAACTCGATCGTCAGGCATGCAGCGCGTTGTACAGTATTCTCCTGCTCACCTCGGCGCGGTAGACGAACTCGGTCAGGGGGATGTCCGAGTGGTGGCCAAAGACATTGATGTCCTCGAAGTTGCCGGTGGTTCCGTTCTTGATCTTGAAGCGGAGGAAGTCACGGACATCGGGGGGCGAGCCGCGGCGGAGTTCAATGGCGAGGGCGGATGCGTAGTTGGCTAAGTGACGAGGAAGCGAGAATGAGATCAAGGGGCAACAAATACATATGCACGAGGCTCACGGATTCCAGCAAGCTCGGGCTTTTCCTTGGTAACACCGGTCTGTGTAAGGAGCGAGATGAAGGGTTGGTAGGTCGTCTCAACAAGCATAAATTGGAGGGGGTCTCCGTTGAACGCGATGCGCTCAAGCGAGCTCAGGATGGTGTGGAGCATAGTGCGACCGGCAACTAGAGTACATATTTAGAAATTAGATACCGAAAAGTCAATTCGGAAACTCACCGTTAGCAATGTCGTTGATATCCTCGGACGAGAAAATTCCGGTTTCATGGTAGTTAGCCCAGTGACGTGCCTGCTCAATAAAGGTGGGTGGGAGGCGGTAGGCGTAGGTCTTGTTGTGGGTGAGCTCCGAGTTGATATAGTCGTAGATGTTCCACTAATCCAATAAGCAAAAAGAACCAGGTCAGCAACAAAAGAACAAAAAAAATGGTCCTGTCACTTACGGCGTTTTGAAGGGTGGCGGGGCGACCGAAGACGAAGTCCTTAACAGCGGAGAAGAAGGGTGCAGCTTCCTTGGACTTGGCCTTGAAGTCCTCAGAAGCGTAGAAGCCCTTGATGTGTTTCTCGAAATTCTAACCATTGCGTGTGATCACTGATCTCAGAGACACGTTTTAAAAAATGTACATGTGACGCACGGGGCAATTTGTCCAGGACTCAAGAGAGCGGTCGTTACCAGGTTCAACGGTTTCCACTGAAAGCTTATGAGGATTTGCGAAATATAAGGATGTCAGCCGGCGGGAAATGAGTACGCACCGGGCACGTATTGGTATCCGCCGAGGGGGGCGACGACAGTGGTCTCGTTGGCCAGGACAATCTTGTTGTTGGGGTTGGGGGGGAAGAGCCCTTGGAGGAGAGCGATGGCAGAGTCGAAGACGACCGTGCCCTCGACACCGGCCTTCACGCGGACCTTGACCTCGTTGTTGTCGACGAGGTCAGAGCGGATGCCCTCGATGTATGAGGGGGACTTGCTGTCCAGGTAGGTCGAGCGAATGAAGGAGCCGAGGCGGTTAGACTCGACCTGGAAAATACAACAATTCAGATGTAAGAATGTAGCAGGGTTAATCCAAAAGCGTACCTCTCCGAGAGCGGTGGTCTCGGTCTCAGACCCGGCATAAGTGAGAGGGTCCTGGTAGTAGTTGTACCTGTCCCCATTTCGGGCGAGGACAATGACACCAAGCACTTTTGAGAGCAACATTGATCTAAATGGTCGGAATGCGATGTGGAGAAGAGTACAAGACAAGGGATATGAGGACTGCTGAGCCCTTGCCAGGCCTTTATATGCTCCAGAAACGAGTTTTCCTACATGAAAGTCTCAAGGGCGTTGAGCAGCCAGCCTACGCGTGGTGTGAATGCGTTCCGCGCTGATGCGGTAGTGCTGTCGAAGCAAGGAAGCGTGCACATGCGTGCGCAGGCATACGCAGGCATACGCAGACGTGCACGGGGCTGGGCCGGATGTCGCGCTAATCTCCTGCGTGCATGAAGTAAGATAATCGACCGAAGGTATAGGACTTACGGATGAAGCCCATACGGGTTCGATATGGTTCATTTAGAAGGGAGAAACAGAAACCTGGCATGAAGCATACGGGACAATTGTAACTCCTGTGATGAAACATGCAATCCAGAGCCCGGGCAGGTGTGAATTGCGATTAATGAGGGGGCGATCATTGTGCACCTCTCCTACACGCTCATTTGCAGCTCGTGTTCGGTTTTATGGAGAGCTAAGGTTCGGTCTACGCTTTCATTGATGGCTGCCTTCAGCCGCATGGTCACATGCTGTGGGGAAACAGTAGAGCGTCTGAGGGCGTGGGTTACAACTTCTTCGGATAGAATTGAGATGGAAGTGCCAAGTCGTCATTCCTGGAGGAAACAATGAGGCACAGTGACAGTTCCCATTTTGAGAAAATGGCATAAGTTACCAGATGGTCTTCTGCATTTTTCCAGTGGAACATATCGTTTTCGTCAGTATGTTGGGAGCGAAGTTCAAGAGTAATAGAAACTATGGTGGCTCGTATCGAGGATATGCGCGAATTCTGCGAGAATGGACGAGACCTTCGAGCATGAGTGGCGCATCTCTTCGTTATGTAACGCACGGGCAGGCAAGCACGAGTTTTTGATAAACACCAGATTTTGAATGCTTTTCATATACCGTGCGGGCCTAGTGCCGTAAACGACTACCTGAGTACGTCCGAATCCGCGTCAGGGAGAATATATCAGACCGGAAGACGATTGGACTTACAGATAATTTAATCACTATTTCTTCCTCTTACCACCTCCGCTCTTCGGGTGCCCTGCAACAGCGGCAGGCGCATGATCTGTAGTCGAGCTGCCTTGTGTTGCGCCACCTCCGCTTTGCCCCTTTCTCTTTCTGCCGTGCCCAAAGTTGGAACGCTCGCTTTTCTTCAACCATCGCTCAGGATCGGGCGGCGGTGTAACACCGGGAATGACTCCCTTCGGGACCCGGTTCTTGCGTGGTGCCTTGGGTGGGTTGGGGGCTTTGGGTTCAGATCCTCCAGCAGAGGCAGACGCCGACGCAGTAATCGCTGCGACTGCCTGCGCAGGGGGCGGAGCGCTTTCCAGGGTTGATGTAACGGATGCTGGCAGTGCATCCATCGCGTGGAGGAAGCCGCGTTCTATGAAATCTAGGTGGCTCTGTATCGCCTTCAGATTGGTTAAGATATCCGAGTGTTCTTCCGAGTCCTTCGACCCAAGCATCAATAATCAATAATGTAACTTGATTGATTACACCGAGTTGCTCACCGGCTCAGCAGTGTCCAAAAGCTGGTTGTAAAGGTCGAATGCTTCCTCGTAGGACCCCTCGCGATATTTCTTGAGAAATATTAGAATGTTATGAAACCGGGAGGAACTTCAGGGACTTACCAACTGGGCTTCAAGGTGAACGATTCCCCTATTGTTGTCTCCCTCTTCTTTGAGCTCTTCCAGAACCTCCTTTGCCGCTGATTCATGCTGCATGCGATATAAAGAATACGCTCTCTCGTATGCATGGTCGCTCGGATCCTTGTCGAGATCAATCAAAGTAAGGGCTGCCTCGTATTGCTCAGTCTGTAGCAACAAGAATAGCTTCGTCTGTCGCGCGTCGACATCTGCGGGTTGTAGGCGCAGTACTATGTTTCTTGTCAGGGCTCCGTGTCAAATCTCACTTAATTACAGCAACATACTCTTATCGCATGTCTTCACAGCATTGCTGAAATGCCCTCCGTCAATTTGTGCGCACAGGGTAGTGAATAGGCGTTTGAGTTGCTCTTGAGCGGTCAACGGTTGCTTTGGTGTCGTTTTATGGTTCGCCCATCTAGATTTCTTGGGAACAGAGACAACTTTAGTTGGCTTGGTCGAGGCTTTAGGTGGCATCGTATATGGCGTGCGTCAACAAACGTTCTACGAGCGTAGCAGTATAGCAATGCGGCACTGCGGCAAGTTCAAAGTCCGATCCATTGTCATTCAGGCAACAACCTCTGGGACGGGTACAATTCGCAACAAAATAAAGAGTTTCAGAAGAGTTTTGACGGTTATAAGACACACACAATAAAAGAGATAATAAAGAGGAGGTCTGGTCTATAATTGACCTTTGGGATCGAGTGCAGAGCGTCCAAGGCAATTATGTCGGAGTTTCTATTTGAGCCGTTCGTCATCAACTGCTTCTGCACACACCGTTCACGAGTACCGCTGCATATCCCATCGTCTGATTATTCATATGTCTTCAGCAGAGTACGCATTTTTTCAGCTTCGAGATAATAAGAGGCGGAAATCTAACAATATCGTCCAGCGTCACCCAAAATGAACCTCAGGTCGAGGTACCGACATCGCCAACAGAGCCGACGCATGCAGGAGGTGAAACCAGGAAAAGGCCACGCCTCGATTTTTCCGCGGCTCTAGGCGGACGTGAGCGCAAACGCGGTAAAAGCATGTTTGGGATTCTCGTCGGAACTCTGAATAAAGCAAAAAGCGAAGATAAAGAGCGCAACGCGAGTGAAGCTGTGAGCCTGACCCGAATATCTGTTGTTTAACGGTCTACTGACCAATGTCCTTACAAAGGCCAAAAAACGACAACTGATAGAACAGAGACTACAAGCTAAGCTTCGAAAAGAAACTGATTCTGTCAGACGAGCTGAGGATGCAAAGAAAGACAAGACCAGTGCCAACAGGAAAGAAGAAGACCTGCAACTGAAAGATTCGATTGTGCGCCACGATTTTCCTAGTTTTCTGGTATGAAAACTCACATTTTCGAAGTATAAACTCCGCAGAACACGGCTCCCGATTCTCGCCAACTTTTTACTTACATCCGACACCATTCCCGACGACTCGTCATCCCCACCACCAGTCGACAATCCCCTGGCCCCGGTCCCGAGATCGCACCCGCCGCCTCTGTATTACCTCCCTGCTGTCCTGACACCTGCCCAGGAGGCTTTCCTCGCGCGAAGAAAGGCAGAGGTGCGTTTGTCAGCCATTAGCCTACTACGTACTGACCCGAGGATACAGGTCCGCGAGGCAGCCGAAAAAGAGTGGGAACTCTTCAGCGAGGAGCGCTCCGCTGGGATAGAAGAGGTCAGCCAACTGCGGCAGCGTGTCGCAGAGGAGGAGGCGCGTCGGAAGAATGACAAGGAGCCCCAGCAGGACGAGGTCGAAATGGCTCATGACGATGACGCGCCGCCATCTGCTGTTACTGATGCTGCTGGCTCCCAGACTAAGGGCGCAGAGATGGATGTAGATGATGCCCCAACCGCGCCATCCTCCAAGGAACAGTCAAAAAGCGCTCCCCCTGAAGGAGAGAAGAAGGACGAACCGGCGGCTATGCCGGCCGATGATGATGATGCGGTGGAATACTAGTCATTAGGTCAAGGTCAGCGCACAGTTCTTTTTCCGATATGCTGCTGAATCTGACACGGTTATCAAACTTTCTTTGCTTTCCCCTGTCTCCGAACTGTAGTATTCATTGAGGTTGTTACTACTGACTTTCGTGCGTTTTCTCTTTTTGACGATCTGTGACTCTCACAATTGCTCGTTTTTGAAATTTCGACCCACTCATGCTCGAGGCACTGTTATACCGTTCTGAGATCCAACAGAGCTTATTTTTGAGTTCTTTCTGAACTTAATACATGTTTATTGGAGAAGTATGCTATGCTTTATGATTATGTTTTGCCACTCAGGTACCTGCCTTTCAATTCGGACATGCAACGCGCGCACCTCATGATTCTTTTCGCATCGCCGTTCGCTGTATCCTCGCGCCCTTACACCACGGGTTTTCAGGAGGTACACCGGGATGTTCATGTCGATATTTGCTTGGCGCAAGCTTCTAAGATGCGTAACAGTACCTCTAATGTGCATCGTTCCTTCGATTATTACACCATCACGACATCGTTATCCAGACTCGAATGCGATTAGCGATCGCTAGAAGCAATACAGGCGCATGATTAAGTGCCCACCTACTCTGTGCTTGAGAATGACCGCAAGTGGCCGCCTGGAGCAACTCGATGTGCTGTCACAGGCATGCTTATTCTCCGACATAGATCCTTACAGTTCAGATTTTTCCGCGCCAGGATATAATCCATCTCCTACCTTGTGAGTGCAGAATAACACATCGTCGAAACTTCCCATGCTACGAAGATTGCTTTGGTTGAGTCTTGCCGCCATTGGCACGGTCAGTCAGATTTTTCACGTTCCCTGGCAGTATTGTCCTGATGCCAATGAAGGTCTTGTCGCTAGCTGATCCAACGGCTGCCGCTGCACAAGACGCCACTACAACTGTTATTATTAGTCCAATTCCAACTATAACCACGGCCCCTACAACTACATATCCGACCACACCGTTCCCATCGACCTTTTGCCAGGTGTCGACAATCACTGTTGCACAGACAGCCACTGCGCAAGGGCCGTACCCAACTCCTGGAAGTGGAGTGTCTATTGTGAGTGGATTAATTGGAATACATCAGTCCTACTCGCGGATACGCTAATCGATGCCTCAAAAGTGGGCTCAATGTGGAGGTATACTGCATCCAATCGATTATTTGCTTTTCTGACTTATTTTTTCAGGTATAGGATACACTGGCGCTTCGACCGTTTGCCAGTCCGGAGCCGCATGTATTTATCTAAACCCGGTGAATATTTTCCATCTCTCGTCGTAGTTTCGATCTAACGGCGACTCCACTGGAAAAGTATTACTCCCAGTGCCAACCGAGCGCAGGTTCGTGTAACTTCCCCTATCAACTTATGCCTCCTGACTTTGTGTATGCAGTGACCTCGATCGTGACTGTCTGTACCGGCGCTTCGATACTTGCTGTGTAATCAACTTCACTGGCAACCGCCCCTGAAATAGGTGACAGTATATTGAACTTAATTCTCGTTCTTTCAAAATTCGTAGGGATTATACACGACCATTCGTAATGCTTGTCAGTGATTGAGTGACGGTAGACATCGATTGCAAGGTGCTAATCACCTGGGCACGAGTCATTTATGCCCTTGTCACCAAGTCTCGATCTTGCGATGCTTATTTCTCAAGGTGATTCTGTTGATATCACATCGGGAAATAGAGAAGCAGAACTCGAAGCGTAGGGTGACCGTTGTCGTCCCCAAGAAACGGGGGTCTTCTGACGGGCATTCTGCAAGTATTTCGCCGACCGCCGTTAATATTCAAGAACAAGGCACCACAAGTGTTGTAACTGACGCACGACCTGGCGTCCATTATCACGGAGCTTCGATTATCATTGTGTGAGGCTCACCCGCATCCGAAATGACAACGACAGCTGGCCAAGTCAAGTGGTGACGGACTTCAGTAGTACAATTTTTTTTGGCCGTGTCACCATTTCTGGACACCTCACCTGCTTTCCATGAACGTTTGCCAAATGTGAGGGCAAAATTAAACGCCGCAACAGGTTACACGTCGGCGGTTAGATTCAGCATACCTCGCTCTCAATCTATAGGTGAACGCCGCGGCATCTGTGCAACTTAATGTGCAGTTTTCCAAAGCTAGTAGCGACTTTACAGGTTGCACGTAAGGTAGTCAGCAATGAGCGAACTCACTTATAAATTAGAAATGAATTTTCGATAAATTTAGTGGCTTCTGAGAAAGTAGATATGCAGATTCTGGGGCCTTTAACAGAGCTATCGGTATCAGCCCTCGTGTACTCATGTTCCTCCACGAGGTGCTTTCGTCGACCTGGGAACTCTGAATGTTCGTTCAAGAGAAAAAGGCATGCATATTGATAGTTCCTGCTTCTGATTCTGATATTCGAGCGATGATTTGAACAATCTTTATTGAGCTGACGGGCTTTGTGGGTGGAAATGATAAACGATGTGGTCTAAATAAATGTGTAGTAGAATAGGCTAAAAATAGTAGAGCTGCTGATCACATTTCAAGACGGTCATCATATCAGTACCATGAGATAATCCTTGCGCTTCGGGCAACATCGTTGTACGATACGCAATTAGATTAAAGTCTCTAGAAGCACACATATTCCTCGGCTGAAGTCGGTGATCCTTTTTTGCTGTGCGAACTCTGTCAAAAAGCATGATACTGCCCCGATGCAAAAGCCCTTGGATGTACAGCATGAGTACAACATCTATAATGCATTTTTTTCGTGGAAGGCTGTGGCATCATAGTTCACTTGAGTCCCCTTCTCTAGCACTGCATCTGCCCATGCCCGTTCTTGTTGATCCTCCCCTCCGCAGCTACGAGGCACGGCTGATACGAACTCCTCGGTTAAACCAAATCTTCCAGTGAGTCATATCATTTAAAACGTCATTCGTATCACATATCTGCCTGAAATCAGACCTATTAAAGCCCATGATGATTCGTCTTTGAGAGAAGCGTAATCATGGGAGTCCACCTCCTACTCTATTGCCTTTGGTTCTAAGCGGCTTATTATTTGGCAGAATGTCAATATTGCAAAGTTCAATCAAAGAATGGCAAGCTCAGATACGGAACTCCACAATTTATCCTGTCGGGACTCTTAACTTCGATATCCATATCTTACCTTCAGACCTGTAATCAAATCAATTTTTACTAGTTATTCCGCTAGTGATTGTTATAGCTTGAGTCATGCAAATAAAAGGCTTCTTATTCCCGCGCTTTGAAGGTTCCTGTTCAAAATGGGGCTGGAGGCCTTGTTATTTAATAAGTAAGCGAACGGAAGTCTTATGTCAGGGTCTGCGTTGTTTATTGAATACCTCCGGCGGACTTCCGACAATCATTTGATCAGATCTCGGAAGTAGGATATTGATGAATGAATGATATCGCCTCTACACTGCACTGCTCCGATGCAATGAATTCCACTATTCCACCTGAAATCCTGAAATGAGGTGAATATCACGCTTGTCCCCTTTACTGCTCCCTGTCAACATCATATGGGGTACCGGGACTTTTCCGATTTCAGAAGCTGACCAAAAGCACTGTATGTTTATGTTCTTGCTAATGATTTTCTTTAGGTATTGTGATTGCAAACATACCGAGGGCTGATGCGTATTCCATGCGTTTGATCCGTCGCTGTGTAACTGCGCCTACAAGTTATGACCGTGATCTGAACTTCCCCACAACGCCGCCGCCGCCGCCACCGTCACCCCTTATTTGGCTATTCACCTTATTGGGTCGTCGCGAGCTCTACGACGTCATGCAACATCACTGCCAGCAGCCCCTGCGCCACACTGACATGCAGTACACTCAGGACTTGCGTATAAAAGCCAATCAACTTGTTCGACGACGTGCATAGCTACTCGATCCCACCACTATCACGCCCCAAACTTCCCTACCAATTTGCCGAGCTGATCTTGAGTGAGGTAGGTTCTTTCAGGCACACTGAATCCTGTCAACCGCTGAATAAAAAAGAGCCACAATCATTTGTACGCTCGCAATCAGAATATTTTCCGGAATAACAAACTGAATTTTGACTGCAAGGGCCAGGGTGTGATGGATAACTACCCATGGACGTTTCAGAAAGGTAACGGACCATCTGTACAGGTCCTGAGTTTGAGACCATTGATAGCGGAGGTGTCCAAAAATTCGGATACCATGGGCGTCTGGTACACGATTCTAATGACAAGGAATGGTATATCGTGTCATTTTTCTGATTTCAAGTGGCTTGTGTTCTCAGCCATCCAAAGCGCGTTTTGACAGTTCCAGAGCCATTTCCACCGATTTCAGATCATGACTGCATAAACCCTCAGCCCAGAAAGAAATTACGGGGTCCATCATATTGGGCTGAGACCGTTACTCTATTCAATCCTGATGACATTGCTGCCTTTCTCTTTTTCAGCCCGACCAAATTCGGGCTGTCGTCCATCACTATTGGACCCGAACTCGGACTTAACCTGATGGGCATGGTCCTCGAGCATCTGGGTTTTTTCTGCGGCTGTATCTGTTGACTATCCCGGAACTCTCGTTCCATGGAAAAATATGGCTGCTGCGCAGAGATTAGAGGGGTATCTATATGCGCTCTCATGACAGCGAGAGTCCCATGCAATAGGCTACTATGTCAAATGAAGCTAGCGATAATTTGTGATGCAGTCGGAACTTGTGAAATCGCCGGAATGATCACTTCAGTCAGCTGACGCACTAAAATAAAGTAATATGCGAACCTCCCACTCCAGTCTCCAGCGGTCGGTGAGTTTTAACTGCACGCATTTTTCCCGGTTTTTGAATGATACAATATCAAGCGCATATCAAGCGCAAAAGCATTTGCAATGACCTGGAGAAGGCGTAAACTTGAAGTAAATGATTATAATCTAAGTAAAATAGGCGAGATACATAACTCCATTGGACGAGTAAAACAAACGAAGCCAATTCTGTGGAGCTGTTGAGGGCCGTTCAACGTTGAAACGTTGAAGCTTGACACTTGGAGCTTGAAGCCTGAGCGGGAACTTCGTCAAAACTTGGTGTGAAGATTGGAAATTGTGGTGGTGTTTGGAGGTGCAGGTGGAGCCAAGCACAATTACACAGCCACCTATCGAAAAGAGTCCAAGCGCTCCAGTTCTCCGAGGCCATGAAACGGACCGTCACTAGCACCTGTAGGTCTTAGGAGAACTGAAGCGAACTCTGCAACTCGGCCCACTTATGGGCAACTTGTATCAAGGAGGAAGATGAATGACGAGACCTGAGTCTGGAGACAGCCAAGAGGCAGGAATCAGGACAGTTTACATTTTTTCGTACGCGTTCAATTGTTGCAAATAAGGATGACTGATGCTTTAATTGACAAATTCATTCTCACCAGGTGGTCTGTAGCAATATCAAACTCACTGCCGCGCAGAGAATGCGCGTATATACAATCAACAGTCTTTTTCGGTTCGTGGTAGGCGGTTCTTCTGAAGTTTATAGTTAACATCATCTATCGTTCGGCTTCTAGGCATGTCATTGACGCCGTGTCCACGCAGTAACTTGCCTCTAGAAGTTGTATCTGGTGTTATTCATTCTTTTTGCAAATCAGACAATCCGGAGGCGACGTGGCTATCATCTATGGAACTTGGAGTACGTTATACATGTCGTGAAAAATTTCTCACAGTAATCACACAGAGATCACGGTCTTCGTCGGTTCAAATTTGAGAGTCAGAAAATCCACTAACATAGTCCTTCTGAAGTCCATATACGCGTGTTGAACGCGTCAACTTTCAAAATTGGCATATAGAGTTTCTCTTTTCAACGAGAATTCTAGATGTCTGTTGATTGTTTCTTCCTCTAGTTGAAAGACACCTTACCAATGATGGAAATCAGGAACAGAAACAGCCGACGCTGTAGATGTCCCAAGAGCTTCAGTCAAGGTAACGTTAGCTATATCATGTCTTCTGTCATTCACCGGAGACGTTGATTCCGCAAGCATCTTCCACTTCATCTGAAAGTCGAATGGAAATGCAAGTTGATTCGGCGCAAGCATATGCAATGCACTCATGCTCAACGATTCACACCCTTTTTCACTTCTCATATTTCTGCCTTGTCGTCCATCCGCCGGTGTCTAGCGGTCTGTACTTACGTCAGACGTTCAGAGCGGCTCCGGCAGAGCGGGACCGCCATGAATTAATCAATTTGCTATTCAAATTCGGTGAGTTGATCTTTCATCGTGCTTGATGTCAATACCGACCTATGCACTCTCTCCAGAGCTTATGTACATCCTCAAATAGTTGAGGTTATCGGGTCGTGTGAAATCCGGTACTTCTTGATTCCGCGAGAATAACGTGAAGTGTATCTTACATCCGAGGCGAATTGCCACTCATGGTTTTAATAAAACCTTTCAATAGGGGTCCGCTGACGATGCGGACCAGCGGGACAATTTTAATATGCAGACGTCAACCTAAGAAACAGCGTGATCCGGCTTGGATCTGGACTTGACCCCTTCGCTATTCAGTTGCTTCAATTTGATACCCATACAGAAAGCTCAAATGGACAAAAATCTCCTTTCCTGAGAACGGCCATCATATGTCCTATCTCGGTGTGCCCGCTGAACGGGAAACGTGTCCTCTGTCGAAAAACGTGCACCCGCCATAATTTTGTCATCATTTCCCCGCTCCCTCTCGACCCCCGCTCATCGGAAAACGTGTTCTCTGTCGAAATCAAGAATTTTCTGATTTATTTTTCATTCTTCACACTTCAACAGCCTGCCTGGAATCGTTGTCGACCATATTTGCAGATGCATCTGTCAGTTTTTCACGATTTTCAAGGACCTTTAGGTAAGGAACGAGGTCTTCCAGTCCGATCCAGCGATAGCTTCACTTCATACGTCTGACAAAAATCGCGACTTGCCGCCTTTGACCTTGGGCTTGGAAATGTCTGGACTGGTTAACTTGCGGAACGTTCGCTGTATCGTCTACGGAACGTCTTTTGATTAGTAGGGCTAGAGCCGAATGCTAAGGTTATGAGCTTTTTGCCTACAGACATCTCGTGGATGGAATCGACATCAATACCCTAGCTTCTAGCTTTTGGCCTTCGACTCGGATCTTTGAAAACTTTCTTATTATCCTTGTGTTATTAATGTTGGGAATCTTCCCGGAACTTTTCGGCAGGACTGCATCCTTCCGCAGCTTGACTTGGGCTCAGTACAGGTGCTATTGAATAGGATGTCAAAGCTCTTCAGGCTTGAAGTTGTGTAGACATTCAACGCGTGATTCTGGGCCCTATTACTGGAGTCCTTGTTCCTCGCAAGCCTTCCTCTCTGTCCTTTAGAAGATCCGCTGCACATTGGCAGACTTTCCTTGTCGACACAATAGATAGGCGAGATCAGTCATGGGGTATACTCGGCTTGCTTATTCGGTGGTGTCTGGCTTCGGTACTCACTTTCACCTGCGTGCATTCCCTTGTTGTCCGGTACCCATCTCCTAGTTGTTAGTACACTACGTTTATTCGCATTCGTTTCTCGCACATGCCGTTTGTCTATGGATTGGGTACATCTTCCATTTTCTCGCTCGGCGAAGAAAATACTTGCTCGTCTGAAAGACAGGGCCGAATTGGCGGTCTACTTCAAAGTCAATACAAGATTTGTAACCCCAGAGACAGCGCTTGGCGGTCTTTTCAATTAGGACAAAAGGACCTGTAGGATTGATAACGATGCTGGCAGAAATTGACCGCTCAAGTTCATTTAAATCCAGGCGTGTTTTAGGAATTAGTAGATCTAGAAACCAAGGTTGCGAGCTTGACTTTTGCGACTGGTTTTTAAATAGATAGAAGTAGGGATCGATAGACACATCAGCGCCCGCGCTCAATTGCTTCACGAAAATCATAAAATGCAGCAAATTTACGCTTCTTCCACATAAACTATTGGAAGCATTAATAAAAAAACGCGCTGTGAAATGATCGACGAAAGAGCTGCGCGGTTGTTGGCTTCGCAGGCTCGTAATAATAACAAACCCTCCGCAGCTGGCTGCGGGCATGCCTCCCAGAGTATGATCAATGGTTGCCAGCCATGCCGCCGAGGCAAGTGGAGTCAAAGGTGCTTTATAATTGTTCTTTGGTTTTCATGACGTGCCGATACTATTAGTAGAGCGCGAAGTCGGTGAATATTCACAGTCCATGTGAGCCATTGTAATATGCAGTCCATGATTTTAAATTCCCTTTACATCCCGCTGGGCTGTAGTGAGGAATGACTTACAAGTGAGATTGTAGTTGGAGACTATTCTTACAGGCAAGATATTAACACCTATGTCATATGTTGTCAGCTGGCGAAGAACACACCTCCCGGCTAATAGATGTTTGCCACAGTTGTAGGTTGTTCTTAAAATACCGTGGAAACACGTTTGACGCAGGCGGCAGGGGAGACATCCCTTTGCCTATTCCCATCTTCTGCCTGCCAAGTCGGTTCTGTGACCATGGCGGAGCGATCCTCATTCGCAGAGGGCGAGCTGTCTGCTCTCCCCGCCCACACTCCTTTTCCTGCCGAAGATGAGACTTCCTCCTTCATTTCACCTCGCGCGCCCTACCTTGCCCAAGAAAATCCGGGGATGACCGAATCTCCACGAGATTCCTTCATGCATGCCACTCCGAACGATTCAGGAATGCTTTTGGCCAACAAAAGCGAAGAATACGCACAGGAAGATCCAATCCCCAAGCAAGCTCCAGCACCTAGAGCTAAACGTCGAACTTGGCTTTTCGTAGTCCTTGCGCTACTTGGTTTGATCATAGTAGTGCTTGCGGTCATCTTACCGATCGTGTTCACCGTCATCAAGCCCAAGAACCACAAATCTACCTCGACGCAGCCCTCAAGCTCTTCGCAGAACCCAACAGCGTCCGCCGCACCCACTTCTAGCAGTGGCGGCAGCGGAACATCTCCGAAGTCTGCAGCAGCGATCACAGGAGGTGACGGGTCGACAATTACAGCGAGCGATGGGTCTACCTTCACCTACAGCAATAGCTTTGGGGGAATTTGTGAGTCCTCGCTAGCTTCTCCCCGCATTCTGCACATGGAGAGCACCTCCCGAATGGTATACTTGGTGGCCCAAACTGCGCATAGATCGGAATTCTATTTTTAGATTCCAGACGTGCAAACGCCACCGTGATGCTTTACACTTTCATTCTCTCGAAGCCAGAGTACGTTTTATTCGACACTAATTTCAAGCTTCTTAGGGTACTCTGATCCCAACGACCCATACAACAATAATGCTTTTCCAAACTCGTGGACCCCCCCTCTGAACCAGAGCTGGGATTACGCAAATGACCGTATATATGGGTATGCATATTTTTGCTCAATCTCCGCAAGTTACCTCATTCGCTCAATACTCAATTATAGGGTCAATCTCGGCGGATGGTTCGTACTCGAGCCATTCATTAGTCCAGCTCTTTTCCAAAAATATCCCGGAACTGTCGATGAGTGGACCCTCAGCACACAGATGGCAGCTGATACCAGTCCAGGAGGGGGCCTGAGCCAGATTGAAACGCATTACCAGACCTTTATTGTTGGCCCGCTTCTCTCCCTACTTTTACGACTATTAACTGGATTTTCTGCTTACAGACCGAGGAAGATTTTGCCCAGATCGCAGGTGCCGGCCTCAACTGGGTTAGGATTCCTATCCCGTTCTGGGCCATAGACACATGGGGAGACGAGCCTTTCCTTGCTAAGACATGCTGGAAGTCAGTCATTTACTGGAGGACCACTTTACTCCGCTAATCTTACTTTCAGATATATCGTACAAGCCTTGCAATGGGCTAGAAAATACGGCTTACGAGTCAATCTTGATTTACATACTATCCCAGGATCGCAGAACGGTGAGCTCATGTTTATCGGTAACCTCCCTTACAATAGACCCACTCATAAATGATCTGCATAAGGATTTAATCACTCGGGCAAGAGCGGTCAAGTTGATTTTATGGTGGGAGTTATGGGGATGGCCAACGCCCAACGCGCCATGAACTATATTCGTATAATTGCTGAATTTATTTCGGAACCCGAATGGAGAGACGTCGTTCCTATGTTTGGGATCATGAACGAAGCGCTCATCACGAGCATTGGAACTACACAACTGCGTGGATTGTGAGTTATTGCTCACATTATGTTTTTGTTTTGTCCTGACGTGAAACACCAAGCTATCTGGAAGCCTACGACATGATTCGCGGTATCGGTGGCATTGGTGAAGGCAACGGCCCGTTCATCAGTATCCATGATGGATTCCAAGGTCTTCCTGACTGGGCAGGCTTCCTGTCCGGCTCGGACCGCATTGCTCTAGATACGCATCCATACTTTGCTTTTGATGGTTCGACTGCCCTGGCTCCCATCGACACGGGGACAGGTCCTGGCGCAGGTGGAACGTGGCCGCAAATGGCTTGCAATCGATGGGAGGCCGAGCTGAACACAAGGTACGTCATCAAGTAAACTAGTGCATATCGGTAACAAAATCTAAGTATTGTTCAGTCGTCCTGCCTTTGGCGTCACTTATGCCGGAGAATTTAGTAACGGTTTCAATGATTGTGGCTTATTTTTGGAGGGCGTTGGCGGTGTGCCCACTTATGGCGGAGATTGCAGTATTTGGCAAGACTCGTCTAATTGGACTGACGGAACGAAGGCCGGTATTCAAGCATTTGCAGAGGCATCCATGGATGCACTCAGAGACTGGTTCTTCTGGACATGGAAAGTAAGTAAATCAATTTTGCGCTCACGGAATTATACTGATTTTTTAAAGGTTGGAAATTCCACAGCTGGTATCGTCGAATCACCTCTCTGGTCGTATCAGCTCGGGATTCAGCAAGGCTGGATGCCACTCGATCCGCGAGTCGCGATTGGCAGCTGCGGGCCTTCGTCCGGGCCGGTCTGGGACAACACATTCGAGTCCTGGATGACTGGTGGGGCAGATGCGGGAACTATCGTCAGTTCACAGACAGAGCTGTACCCATGGCCTCCTACCGACCTCCAAGGCACTGATGTCTCCATTCTGCCGTACTATACTTCCACAGGCTCAATCGCCACCCTTCCTGCGCCGACGTTTACTGATACAAGCGGAAAGACTATCAGCGCTGGCGACGATGGTTGGTTTAATGTGAACGACAATGAACCTGGACCGACGCCGATCCCGGGTTGCGCCTATCCGGACCCTTGGAATGCAGTCGATGTGCCTGTGCCTACCGGATGTTCTGGGGGAGCCAATGCCGCGGTGCCTGCCATAATCACACCTCCACCGAGTCGAAGGTAATATCGGAGAATGCGAAGGTAAAGCGCTCCCATGTATTGTAATTTCTCGTAAGTCGCCTCGGGTAAGACAATCTTATCATTATTCCCGCGCATGCACAAAGAGACAGTTCCTGCTGCGGCATGATACCTATCCTTGCGTTCTCTGTAGATAAATGTTATGGACTAGTATTTAGCCCCGTACTTGTGGCTCTGTCGTAAAATAGTTATAGGACGAGGACATTGTGTAAATTTGTTATGTAAATTGTGGAATTTATGATCGTGTATTCAAACGTTCAGGTCTTGATTCACTACAGCCATAAGAAAAAGTTTTTACTTGGTCTTTACGTAAATTCTAGCGACGTTAGGAGGAGTCCAGGCTCTGAACTGACCACCGCACGGCGGCCAAGCGCGACTTTGTTATTCCGCGATTTGCGCCAGAGGAATTCTTGTCTACCCTGCCTTCCTCATTGTCTCGATATGGGCAAAAGATAGGAACCAGCGGGATAAGGCACGCCTTGAGGCGGCTTGGGACCCACGGCTATTTTGAAGTCCATCATTTAGTTTACTTAATGATAGAACATGAACTGCAATTGCGCGCGCGTCAGCCGTGTGTGGGATGAGCGTCCCATATCACTGGCGTATGACTCACTCAGTTGAGAGAAATTTTCCAGCGCTTACACCAAGTATACAGCTGTGCGAGCCTTGCCCTCCAAAATTGTCAGAGCGTCACAGCTTACTTCTGATCGTGTTCCACCGTGCGGTGCTTTTAAGTTTTATGCATTAATCTCATGCTGGATCTATAAATAGATACGCCGAACTTGTATTCAGTGACGAGGGAAGCTAATCCTGCGGCGAACACGACTTAATGCTGCGTGAAAGCTGGTGGGAATAGGGGCACAGAAATACCAAGACAATGTAACCTATTTGCGGGTGGCACAACGATTCCAATACTCACCGCAGCAGTCCTGGATAGTCGTGGCTTACGGGAAAGCCGCTCAGGCGGAGTAATTTTCTGACCGAAACGCGGTGATTATGAATGCAGACCACTTTTCAGACTGGATGATACTCAGGGAGTACTATATCAGTCTATTTACTAACGCCCGTAGCGCCGCTAAATATACTGTCGTGCGGGATAGCTCAGACGAACTATATATTCCATTTTACGATGTCCCAATCACGCACCGTTTCTACTATTACCCAAGGCGAGGCGATGTAGGTAAATCTTTGATTTTCCATCATGTTCTCGAAAGCACTCATTTCGCTGTGTTCTCGGGGCTTACAATATCTATTGTATAGTTATCGTATTAGTGACACCACAGCGCTTATCTGTCAGTGGGGAAGCGCACATAGTTACTAACAAAAGATGATTCCGACATCAGCAGGTATCAAATAGAGTCGGAATAGCCCACCGCGCAGGCTAGAATAACAAAATAGGACTTAATTCGCCTGAAGTGGTGTTAGTACGTACTGTATTGCGCACAATAAGTGCCGTTCTTCTGTTAGTCTTCTGCGCCAATCTGCTGTGACTCAAGGGAATGAATTTCATTGTGCTGGCGTTTCTTCTCGAGTCTTTCAATTTACTTATGCAAGTATAGGCGCGGACACGACGAACAGTTCGTTGCTTCCTATTCGTGCCTATCTTCCGAAGTAAAATGGTGAGAACTGAGGCTGCTGGAAGAACCACGGCACCCATGAGCACCCGAAAAAGTTGGCAACCATGGGACCTCTGATGTTATCAGATTCTGGGTCTGCTTATCGGTGGGTAGCTATAACGTTCTGGGAGAGTAGCAGTATTTATATAGATAGAACCCAAATCACCTTTTACAGCGTGCGTACAGTCGTCTGGGTAATATAATACGAGTAGCAAGCGTTAAAAATTAGTGTAGCAGATGAAGGTGTAGGCAACGAGTTCAAAATTCTGAGGGATTTGATCCCCCTCCGACGCAAACGTGCGAGCTTCAGCGCTCCATGCGTAGCGCATCCTCGGTAAAGATGGCCCTACAGCCCGGCGCTGACAATTCGGTGTTCGTGGCGCTTGCCGCGTTTCTGTTCGCCTCCAATCGATGAAAATATTGGTCGCTTTGCGTAGCGGAGCGATCAATAGGCTTCCGTGAGAACGTCGCGCGTTCTTCAGCGCGGTGTCGAGTGCGCTGCAATCACAACTCAATGATATGCATGCTCTGAATGCATGGCCCGAGCGACATCGCCCGGGACCGTCAAATCAGATCACGAGGTGGGAGGCATCATTTGGACATCTAAAAAAGGACCATGTGCGCAATTAAAAGCCTTGTAATTATCATAGCATCAGGGCAAGGCAAAGAACGCCCCGATATTCACACACAGTCTAGCACCGGCTTCTTTCGGCAATGTGTGGGTCAGGGTTCGGGATCACGATACGCGCCATGAGGCGGGTTTGGAAGGCGGCGCAGCCACGCTCTTTGATGCTGTGTTCCGTGACGCGCGCGGCGCCTCTGCCTCCGCCCGGAGCGCCACACGGACAGCGCCTCGTCGATCGTGTTTGCGTTAGCCGTTGATGACGTCGATAGCTAGGCAATCCCTGCGGAAGACTCTCTGAACCGAGATGCAACCGCGCCTCAGAGCGACTAATTTTTTGTGCAGTGCTTTGTGGGGGAGATCACAGGCGATAATGCTTACCCGACGCGGCGCGTATGCCCTTCTACCCTTGCCTAATCGCGCCGTTCAACCGTCGAAAAATATTCGGACTTCCCCGTTTGCTGAACGGCTATGCACATTTACTAATGAAGATAGTTTGATAGATGCGTAGCGCTAATCCATTGATTTTATGTCAAGCCGTTCCGCGCCCCATCGCTACACCACATGGTTTTTCTCACCCGGAGAACGATGGGAAAGTGACTCAATGCCAACTTTTCTCATAAACAAAATCTATCCAACAGTCTGTTCGGGGTCTAAAAATGATTGATTATTATTCACAAAGACGCACCCGAAACCAGAGAAGTTATTCGAATTCACTAGCTGTCTTTTCAAGAGAGATTGGCGCTTGTTGTAGCGATACCGCCTCCATTAGACCGCGTTTAACGGTGCGAAGCTTTCGTATCTTAGGCCTTTAGTTGTGACAGGTCCAGACATCTCGTGGTCTTAGATACTCGCATTGGATACGGACTCTCGCCATCTGAGTTCTGTCCTCGGAAGAGGGTCAGATGGGAACTGTCTCTCACTTGTAAATCCCAGAAACAATCAATACGAAGCACGACGTTCCATTTTTCTGGCGTTATCATCTTTCCATGGTCTCACCCGCCTATTTTTGTTAGTCCACCCAGCAAAGCTTCGAATATACGGATTATCTGGCCAGGCTCCTCAAACCACCCCCATCAGTCCTTTATTCGATTCTCCTATTGCCTCAGCTATAGGAGACGGACTTTACGACTGCGGCCGCGTGAGTGTGATGGACGACCTGGTCGACCCGGAACCATATGGCCTGCCTCGAACGTCGGGCTGGTCGACCGACTTACGAGTACTGCGCCGAGTGCGGGTACGGAAACCATGGGTCCATGATCCCCGCCAGCTCCCGCCCAGGCGCCTTCCAGCAAGCCGCCATCTTGTGACCACAAAACTGGACTTTGACTAGTGACTTCCATCGAGCTTTCGAATTCCGAATTCTACCATTGCGCGTGTTCAAACAACTGTTTTTGTTAACCACTACGGACTCAATATTCCTTCCGCCGTTATTTGGCATATTTACTCCACTACTACTAGTCACTCTGCAGGACAAATGTCCGAA
Organism: Hypholoma fasciculare; assembly: GCA_016801325.1. Lineage (NCBI taxonomy): Eukaryota > Fungi > Basidiomycota > Agaricomycetes > Agaricales > Strophariaceae > Hypholoma > Hypholoma fasciculare. The sequence goes on from JAEKIV010000020.1 coordinate 47,470, forward strand.
GTAGAAAAAACCTTCTGATATTTCTCGCCTGACATACAGAGACTCGGCTCGGCATGTACCTTCCACAGGTCACTGCCAGGGCGCAATTGAAATCCCGAGAAAATCTTGGGAAAAACAGTACCTATTCAATACATTTACCATACTTGTTGAAGTCTCCCCTCTAGTGTACAGGATACATGCTCACGTACGCGTGTTTCAACTCGCATTTGGTCGTTTTCCCAAAATGACATTTTTCTGGGTGAAGGGCAAAACCGAGACAGAAAATAGCCGCCGGTCCGTTGATGTTGACCGTAATGTGCGTGACCGTGGCGAATGTAGCTGCTTTTGGATACGGATTGGACACAACACCGGGTGGCGGTGTCGTGGGAATTTGCATCGAGATCCATCAGCAGAGGCGATCGCTGAACTTGACCGCCACTTGACATTTCCAGGATTGATTAGAGCAAAAGCCAAACGCCGCATCTCAATTCCAGATGTTGACCTCGATCCCAGGACATTATTCAAGCTGTTACTGCTGTGGAACAGGTTGCTAAAGCAGCGATTTTGGGGTGTACGAAGCAAGGTACAGTTGCAGTGAAACGATGGTCCGCCCTGTGCCGAGAGGCGCTACACGGACATTCGAATGCGATCAGGCCGAGGGAACCAAGAATACGGCGTGTGTTATTCTAGCTCCCGCTCAGATCTGGACAGCCTTTACTCCTCTGGGTCAAGGCTCAATGAATTCAGATCCCAGCCCTGATTGGATGGGCTCCGAACACTGTTAATAGACGTGGCGGAGATCTGCCCTACTGTATTCTCGAGTGCACTCCGAAGGTATAAATCAAAGGATCCGTTGATCCTTTTTCTTTGTGTTTTCAGAGGACCTGCCCCCCATGTCATCATCCTGCAGTTTAGAGTCTTCTCCCGAATCAAAATCTCCATCGACAAGCCATACCACTGTCGACTCTTTCAAGACACCCGCTCTCCAGCTTCAGAACCCACGCACGCAAGATGTGTTCCAGTCTATTGTTAAAGGGCGCAAGAGTTGGAAGACCCTAAGAGGCGGCGAAGTTGTTTGGCCTCCAGAACTGGAGGCGGCGCTTATTGAAGGTATGAAGTGACCGTGTCAATTACCGCTTGCAGTGGCTCACGGCGAGCTCGAACTCAACAGGTCTTGAGCATTACCAACCCGATGATTCAAGAGAGACGCGTCTCCTTGGCCGGTTTCCTATGAGGAACCGCTTCATCTCGGACTGGATTTTCGAAAAGACTGGCAAGCGACGTACTGCCAAGCAAGTTGGTAGTCGCCTCCAACAGCTCCGAGATACGTGCGGCGGAAAGCGCCGTGAGTTAGCCCTTCATATTACAAGCTCTGATGCATTCTGACCATGTGTTCCCCCATTCGCAACAGTACTCAACCTTCTATCCCCCACTCGCCGCCCATGCCGTACCCCATCGCTGTCACCCGAGTATCAGCTCAAGGATGGTCATATGGCTTTTCCTCCGCCGTTGAGATATGATTCTGAAACGTCAAGCGACTCTTCAGCTAGCTCGCCGACTACTCCGACCGAGGCACACGCGACCTTGCAGAACCTCCTGTATCGAGGAGTCGAGCCTCGAATCGAAGAGACACCAGACACCATCGTGTACATCGATTTACTCCCAGAGGATTCCCAGGCCGGGGATGGCTTGACACAGTCGTGGACATATACCAGCCAAGCAACCGAAGAAGAGCGTTCGTGGACTGAACGCGGGTATACCGTCGTGAAGCCCTCGAAGGAGCCGCGCCACCTACGCGCCATTGACCCCACTGTCACTCTGCTCTCGAAGACGGCAACGTCGGCGCAGTCGTACTTCACCGTCCACACCGACGATGGCATCGTGTTCTCAGAGGCAACGACCCTGGAGCACATGGGGTCTGCGGCTGATGGACGCCTTCTGTACAAGACTTCCCTGGTCCCGAGCTTCTGGAATACTATCGCACAGAGTTCTGGTAAGTTATCGCAGCCCTAATTATGGCCTATGTTTGATTGACGGTGGCGTAGACGCATCCCAATATATCATCATCCAGCGTGTGGTTCAAGATTCTGCCTCATCATCCTCGTCGTCGTCAACGATATTCTCGGCTCTATATAGGTTCAACTACCTGTGCTTGTCACCGCCGCTCGACAATACGTACCCGGCTATCCCCAGCATGGTTCAAGCCGATTCGATGCAGCTACACCAACACCAGAAGCCGGACTTCTCCTTCGACCCAATGCTTCACATGACCGACGATAGCTTCAACCTCGACATGATGGCTTTCACCTCCAAGACTCCCCAGCCTTCTTTCTATGAACTGAACCCGTATATGAGGACTGAGCAGTGGAGTAATTCCTCCCCGGCTGAATCCGCGTACGCCAGCCCAATCGACTGCAGCAGGCCAATGCCCGGGGTCATGAACGGCGGTGAACAGCTTCTATCGACTTCCCATTACAACATGGATGTACCAAACTATGTGCGTTTTCCTTATGGTCTTTCTATTCGCCGCTGCGCGTGAACCTAATATAATTGCTTCTTGATCAGGCTCTATGAATATCCAGCTCTGTAAAAACAACCCCTCTGTTGTAATCTGTGACCCTTATCTTTATAACTTTCGTTATTTCATTTCATCCTCAATCTACCCAATGTTTGTACATTTATCCATCCCATCATTCAGATAATTCATATTACGTCGACTTCTTCGCTTTACCCATATATAATCCTCGTTAACATCCTGCTAGCATTGTCATTTTTATTTCATGCTCTACCTTACCCATATGCACCCGGACGTTTCTGAACATCATAGCGCTCGCCCTTAGTTATCATCCACTGCTCATCATCCACATCGCTGTCTGCCATCGCTGCTATACCCATTTGCATTCAACTTTTGTTCAACTTACTTATTTCTTTCTGTTTCTCAGCTTCGTACTCTTTCGTACTCCACTTTTCGTTTACCCCATTCTTTCGCGAGAGAATTGCTAACCCAAAAGAAACGAGTAGTTGTAACAATGTATGTATCATGTACTCCACGGGCGCCAAAATAGAAGGAAGCGCTATCATCTATATATCCGCAAAGAGCTGCGCTCCAGTTATCTATACTATTCTCAATTCAAATGAACTTGGAACTCCACATCGCCTCACTCTGCCTGGCTTCGTCGGTTCCGGCGCCATATATCCTCGCGCTAACTAGAAACGGCAACGGAATCAGTTAGTTGCACTTACAACTTCAGGGTCCGAATATGTCGACGTCAGCGCCCACTCACCGGTCTTCAAGCACGAGATTATCTGGATTCGCGTCGTGAAATCATTCGTCAGAAGCGCTGCGTCTGTGAACTGGTTGAGCCCGCGCGTAATGCCGCGCGCGACAGCGTCTTTGCGTGTCTGGCCCGCGGCCCGCCCGTGCGCCTCGACGAGTGCGTCGACCCAAGTGCGCATCGCCATGGCCGACGCCATGCCTTCCCACTTGCTGAGCTCGAGGATCATGTTCGTGATGCCGCCCACAATAACCGCAATTTCACCCTCGGCCTGGCCGAACGACTCGAACCCGGGCTTCTTGGTCTGGGGGAAGTGCTTCTGGACCACAGCGAGTAGAGCGCCGTAGGACACGCCGTCCCCCGCCTGTCCCCCGCCTGTGCCACCAACAGCCCACGTCTTGGTGCTGTCTATCAGACTGTAGATATCCGGGCGCAGTGCGGGCGACAGAACCTTCTTGGCGTCTGCGTTTGTTCCGGACACTCCTTGTGTGAGCTGATTGGCGAAATTACGAAACATCTTTATCTCTCAATAATAGTTGGAGTGGTGGTGGTTGGGGAGCTAGGAGCACACGTCGCTGTTCGGGTTCGCACTCTTCGTCGGTCGCACTTGGGTCATACCGAGTCATTATGATCAGCACATGTTGTCCTCGAGGCAGCCGCATTTCAGGCGCTCTCGCTCAACTCTCGCTGTGAATGATTATTTGAATCCCAGTTTCAACAGGCGACAAAAAATGTATATAACTGATATCAGATCATGTCAAACTCACAGATACATAAATCATGAAGTTCGGGCGCTACAGAATATCAATTTATGCGACAGTGAAAGAAGAAGAAGTGCCAGTAAACGCCGAAATCGACCCTATGAGTGGTTTAGAATCACCGAAATAGTGTAGGCGGTACGTTCCAGCTAATCATGGGGTGCGAAATTCGACAGTTAGCGCCTGACTAATGTGAGAGAGCACGAAAGGCTCGGACTTACCAGGTGTACCACTTTCGATGGTCCTAGGATGGCAGGTATAAGCATAAAGCAATAGTCCCTGCATCATGGGGGCTTACCAGGATATATTTACTGAGCTAGTCCCCAGAATCTGTTCGGTCGGGTGGTAAGAACATATGTATAGCGCAAGGCCCGCCCCGTTATTACGTACCGTGCTTACTCTTGTCCAGCTATAGACTGTTGAGGGGTGCGAATCAGTCCGCACAACCGTCCATTGCCCAGAAATCAATTGATCGACTGTAAGGAAAGTTCCTTCCAAGCGAAGGTTATTCTATATGAGGATCAAAGACATTATAATCAATTAAGGGATCCCATTGTGAGTAATTCGAATCAGAGACACGCACCCGGGGATTTGCACCCACGAACTGAGCCGAGACTGTGCTTCCAGCCTGGTATGCAGTGTTCGTATTCACGTCTGTCAGAACCTGCCCAAAGCTCTTTCCTATCGGCGCAGCATCAAATACCACGGCAGTCTATTCGCAGAATCGCCCCGTGAATTCGGGAAACACATGAAAGCGTCATCAGGGCTTACCTGGAGTGAGATAGCTTTGGAAGTCTGTTCTGGTGGGGGAGGATCCGATGCCGGTGTCCCAGTCGCAGTGTCGGCTAGGAATGGCACCAGGCTAGAGTACTTGTCGATGTACGCCTCAAGAGTGACTGCGTCCCAAAAGGAGATGTAGTATCAGTACGCCGAAAAAAAATTATACTGCCGCGCTCGCAGAGCGGCCAAGAGTGAGGCTTGGGGGACATATGCCAACGTCGTCCCGGACAGACACTCGCGTTGCTCAACGTCTAGATTAAATCTGAACGCAGGCTCAAGACGCGAATGGAGTCCGGGAGGTGCATTTCACAAGGTTCATGTGTAAGCGGGTCAGCATCGATCTGACCTAAATTAACTGGCAGAGAAGGCCAGGAGATAGCCGAAGCAGAAGTGTCACGACAGAACTTACATGGGCCAAAAATGGTGCTGGCGCCTTCGTAGCGTTGCACCCCATACTCCTCGCGCGTCGCGACATAGTGCGAATACACATTAGCAGGGCCCGCGACCACGACATAGGCATCCGTTCCGAGGACGCCACTGGAGATCAGCTTGGCCCGTAACGCTTGTCTGTGCAGTGGAAGACAAAAATATCACGGGGATTAGGCATTTCGTGAGAGTCCGAGAATGAAAGTCCGAGAGAAGGAGAAGTATGAACACAGCACGGCAGAAAGGAAGAGAGACGGCGACCGATGATCAGTGAAGCGACCGTGATTGTATCGCGAAGATATGAGAGAATCATGTTAGAATTGGACTAGATATGGAAGATAAATGTAGTACGAACCGAATACGTCTGCCGGACATGGTGGTGAGTTCGCCTGCGGCAAGAATAGACGCGGATAGCGTATGTCATCAGCCCCGGTGAAGACAATCCTGCGCGACAGACAGACCTGGCATTATCAATATCACTAGATAGGAACGTAAACAATTAAGTCAGCTATCAGGTTCTTTGGGCGCAGATCCCCAAATCAGTCGACGCAGAGAAAAGCCACAAACGCATTCAGATTCGAACGACGCGCAACTCCGCGGCGGAATCAAAAAGACAGGAAAGGGCAATCAAACCACTCGTGGGTTCCAGGCAAATTTTTGACATACCAAAGTTTCCAATACGGAACATCTGGATATCTACGCTGTTGGGAGCCCATTCATACGGTGTGTGCGCAAAGCCCTACAAAGTACAAGGATTATCAGGATTATCGTTCAACAGGGTGCCCATGAGACGGGAGAAGCCTAGAACGTCTGGTGACTGGCCCATACCGTATTGAGTAAAATGGGTTTGGCACCCTGGCAAGCTATTTGTGCTGCATTAGGTTGAGGTGTTACGGCGCCTGCGGATTCAGAGCAGAGAAACAAAAATAGAGGTACTGTCAGATGTGCAATGCCATAGCGTCTCCGAAAGGGAACTACCTTTGACAATTTCCCAGAATGGATTTCTACGCGATGTTGCGTAAGTCGGCGAACAGTTGTTCACAGAAAAAAATGAAGTGATGCGTACTGCGGGGTCGAAGAGTTGTCCCCCTGGATGAAGTCAAATGCTCCGGGACCATCGCTTTATCGTCGGAAGACGAGAATATCAAGTCAGAATAGAAGCCATGCCGTGCAGGGAGAGGTCTTACGTAGTTCCCCCAGCGAACCCAAAGCCTATTGCGAATGACGATGATTGATATCAAGATAATCGCGCACATTTAACCATCTACAATCGATGCAAAGCGACAAAAGGAACAACTTACCCATGGCAGCTGGGCATGTGGATACGGTTGTGCCATTGGGAAGCGTGAAAGTGTGGTTCGCCCTACCAGGGGGAGCTTATTTTCAGAATCGAAGAGATGATAGCCGAGAGGCGCCAAAGAGGTCGACATACATAGTCATGTACGTGTGAACGCTCTTGACTGTGCCGTGAACTGCTGTCATTGGACTATTCATAACCGTCTGAGCACCCTCGAATTGCAGTTGGCCGATGATTCTGTTGGATTCGAAGTCGGAAATTTGGAAGCCAGGACCTCTGTAGGGTGCGTGTTGTGGCGCAGACGGGGAACATGAGATCATCCAGGAATACCTACGAAGGGAGAATTGCAGGTGCTCACCGTCCATGACAATCTTCTACCGTCCCCCCACATGTGGAATGATCAGCTTCGCAGGGGAGCCCGTCGTATGGCTGACCGGGGCTTTCGCAGAAGGCCCCGAGTCTAAGTTGGGTGTCACCGACATGTTAGGAGATTAACGAATCACAAAAATTGACGCACGTATTCGGGCTGGTGTCTCCGACATTAGCTGCAGGAGGTGAGTAATAAGGCAGAAAGAGAACCGGGGCATTGGCCTACATTGAACGAAACCAGCAACAAAAGTCGCACTCCCTGGCATGCTGTTTGGCTCAACAAACGCTATTTCATAGGGTCGAGTCAGATTACACCAAAAACGACAAGGAGGTATGTACTAACACTCGTACATATAGGCTGCCATTCCCTTGTTGTCGGAGCTGACTAGTGTGTTGTTCTGGGACAATCTCATCATCAACACTTGTCGCAATTGAAGGCGATTCCGTGATACATGCCTCGTACAAGCTCGTGCCATGGACAGCGAAGAAACTGAGCAGTCCCCTTGCTTTCCCTGAGGCATCGTTGAAGCGCAGGACCGTCATATCTTTGTCCTGGTCAAACTGGTACATTGCCCTTTCGGCGGCAGGATTGGCAAGGTAAGCAGTCGGGGAACGATTAATATTTGCATTCAAGACAGTGGTGTTACCGAGACTGAGCGACCCAGGCGCGAGGCTTGCATGGGCACGTTGCACAGCAAGGACAGTCCCCGCAATAATGGCATTCGCCGTCTGTGGGACATATCCGAGCGACGTGATCTGAGGGAGCAAGTTTTCAAGATATCCTCCTACGCCCGAGTGCTGATGCGTCCCAACGAAGGCGATGTTAGCGTCAGTGTATACGCCAGGGAACTGGGAGGAGAGGTTGGCAACAATGGAACGGCGAACTCCCGAGTCACCCATGGCAATATCTACATGTCAGGATGAATGAAGTCAGTCACGTTTAACGTGGGCATGAACAGTGGAGCATCTGTCGTCGACTCGTCGACATCACGCCCACGCGACCGACACGTACCGGCGTTGATGAAAAGTATCCTGTTGCTCGGCGCTGCGGCGTCCGCAACGATGAAAGCACGACTACGTTCGCGCATGTGCAATCCTGTGTCGGTTTGAGCCAACGACGCGTAGCCCTAACAGAACATCGTGAATCAGAGGAATCTATATCATCGAGGTTGCTTGTACCATCATGTTCGTCTCGACAACGGGTCTACACTGAAATTCAGAAACAAATTCGCGTGAATGCTGCGAAATAAATACCCGGTGATGTCACCGGTCCCTAGTAGTTATTGTGAGCTACAACTTATTGAGTGCAGCACTCGATGACAAGGCTCACCGAGACCCAAAAGATACTGTGCAGACACTCCGCTATTCTGCACGATAGATCCCGAGGCCAGGAAGGCGGTGAGGTACCATAATGTGTTCGTCATGGCTTCCGCGAGCGAGACGAGCAGATCCCAGAAGTCAATGGGGAGAGCACTGTACTGAGCGAGGAGCGGCATTTCTCATGGGATTATACTTATATATTCGAAGGTCAGCCGATTAGCGTGAGTGAGACCCTGGGGATTGAACGCGCGCACGGCGCTGGTCAGGGAGAAAGGCAAGGAGGAAGTACTAGAAGATTGTCGCCATGTGTGTCACTGGTGACCGCATCAAAGCTACGTCACACGTGAAATCCCATGCTTGCCTTCTTGAAGATTCTGCATTCATCCAGGTTGCATCCAGGACAGAAATGGGGAGCATGGGCGAGATAGTAGAAGTAGTCAGCAACCACAGAGCTATCTATAGGAATTTCTTCCAACTCGAAGCATGCTCGGAATCCAGTTCAAACCTATTCAAGCCTTTTGAGCTGAATTTGAAAATGCCATTTCCAGATATATCCTTCAGGAAAGAGTGCGAAGTGCAATAACTTTGCTTTTATCTCCCAAGTGAACAGCATATCCCGCCTCACGAAAAGAAGAGATAAGGTCAGTTACCTCGGGTGGAGTCTGCGATTGGAATGAAGCCCAACAATTCCACCGACCCCTGGACCTGAGCATGGCCGAACTAGTGAACAGTCGAAATGTCATGAACATGCACATCGCACAACATATCCTATCTTAAATATAGCATGCGACTGCTAAAAATGACGCATTTAAGGAAGACAGAGGAGGTTTTAGTTTGACAGCAGCGAGAAACCGCTATTTCACGTTGATGATGCAGCAGCTATCTGATAACCCACCGGTCGCATGTACTACTACACACGGAACGACTTGTCATTCTCTATGCGGACGCCTCTAGTCAGGCGATACAGCCACACGACCGGCTTCGACACGGATCTTCATAAGCCACCCAGTTTCGCCGAGCGTCAGACGCACAAAAAAAAGTCGCTCTCTCACGAAGTCCCCTTCGAGTTCTCGGTTTGTACCGATGGCTGGTCAGCAGTTGTTGTCACTGGGACAAGACAATTCGATATTTTGGATTTTGCTACGTACAATTACGACAGTTGTCGGAAATGGTAGCCAAGATATATACAAGGACGCACTGTCCACTGATCGCTCCAGGAAAGTAGTACAGTTGAATGGGGTATACCGAAAGCGTAGGTCTTCGAAAGTCTTTGTGTAAAAAATTAGATTTCAAATATGATGATTAGGATATTGACGAGAGCGAGGGCGCGGTGGGGACAGCAGCAGGCACGTGGAGCAGGGAGTCGCAAGTCAATGGTCAAGTCGGGTAGAATCGAGAAGCCACAGGGAGTAGCGTCAGAAGTCAGTTGCCGAAGCCGGGGCTGCTCACGCGGCGGCCGCCTCCGCTGATATCTCGCGGCGAACCTCGTGGTGCTCCTCCGACACCTGCAGCCAGTCCTTCATGTCGCACCCATCGAAGCTCGCCGTGACCTTCACCTCGACCTCGACGCCGCACGCGATCGCCTTGCGCAGGCGCGGGAGCACCTCCTCGGGGATATACGGCAGCCCCGCGCGGCCGGCGGTCGTCACGTCGCGCAGCACAGTCATCTTGACGCTGCGCCATGGGCGCACGTAGCGCTGGGTGGGGACTACAGCCTTGTCGGTGTGCGCACGCTCACCGATACCGTCGACGAGCGGGAGGAAGATGTCCGCGAGCTGCGCCCATGCGAAGTCGACGTTCATACCCATAAACTCGAGCGTCTCCAGGTTCGGTAGGAAGGTGGGCGGCCCGGCGGCGTCCGCGTCATGTGCCGCAAGCTCCGTGAGCAGAAGACCGGGCAGTGGCGACCACCCCAGGCTAAGAGCCGTGAGCGAAGACTGTGTGCGAAGGAGGTCGATGAGGCATTTCGGGTCGTCGCCGAAGAAGGTCAGGGATAGACGCTGGAGCGGGCAAGACGAGCGGACAAAGAATGCGGGGAGGCAGCCGCTGAGCGGCCCGACGACAGCGAGCGTCTCAAGCGCGGGACTGGTGACGCTCTGCATGAGCGCTAGTCCATTCTGGTTGGGGAATGTCACGGAGAATGTACGCAGGCGTTGCACGAGGATGGGCGCAGAGGGAGCGGGGAGGTCTTCTGTCGAGCCGCTTGTTGATTGGAAGACACAATGCTCGAGTAATGGTGCGCGCCGGACGACTTCCAAGCATTCGGCGATAGACACGTTTTCACCCGCGAAGTGTGTGACGTTTTCCCAGCCCACTTTAACATTGAAGAGGGAGATCCGGGACGTCGACAGGTATTTCAAAGACGGGGTCTCGCCGAGCCACAGGAGGTCACGGGTATTTTCGTCCATCCAATCGTCATTCGCGAAATGATGTTTGCCCTCCACCTTGAGATACTTGAGCATGGGCGCGTGATTACCCACCGGCTTGAACCAGGGGAACATGCATGTTGGGAGGTGGATGTGAAGGTTACGCCACCGCTGCGCGTATTGATTGATGGCGGAAATGAGGGGGCGAATCATATTGATATCGTCGTTGCGCTGCTTGTAGTCTACTAGCCGGATCGAGAGCGGAAGCTTGCCGGAGCGTGCCAGCCATTCCTGAGTGAGCTGTGTCTGTGTTGGCTGTCGGGCAAAGTCGACGTGGACAGTGAGCGAGGTCCATAGGCGTGGTGTCGACCACGCAATGTCGCGCCACGTCCGGCACACCGCGCCCAAACGAAGCGGATTGCCGGGGACCGGTCGGCTGTCTGCCACGTCTTGTTCGTAGAGAAAGTCCTCATACGAAGGGTCGTCAACGTATGCCTCGAATATCGTTGCGAGTATTTCAGGCGGCAGTTGTCGGTTTATGGCGCTATGTGAGAGGTTGATTTTGACGCGTAATTCAGACGTCTTGCGCGTCAGCTCTTCTCGAAGCAGTTCAAGTAGCTTGAGTTCCGTGCACAAGGCACATCCGTCGCCGCCTACAATGTCGCGTAGCTTGTAGTCCGAGGCGCGGTAACGGACAAGTTGGTTTTCGTTGTGGCAGTCTCCGTGCGAGAAGCCCATTCTAAACAATCAAGGTCAGTTATTGCACCGGGAACGAAGGAGACAGAAACGCACTTGGGTGGTATACTGTGAAAGGCTGGGGGAAAGGCGGGTGAGCTCCATGATCCTGAGCGACTTTATGTAGCAGTGCAGGTACGGCTGACGGTGAATACCAATACAAGTACCGAATAGGCAAATCTGCGTTCGACGGGGACGGGCAGGACACGTGATTCACGCCCAAACGTTCCCACTGGCTCGCGCGTCCAGGTATTGCAGGAGATGGGGGCTTTGTGAGGCTATTCGTTTTCCGGTTTCAAGGGAATCACGTACAGGCTTACTGAGTTCTATGATCAACATTTGATAGTAAATGAAGGTAAACTGATATTGAGCAGAGCACTCAGGGTGAACTGCTCTGTGCTCACTGCTGCCATTGGCAATAAGCTATCTCTGGACTTCAACCTAGATCCCAATAGAAAGCAGTTCTTCGCTCGCACTCTCCAGTCGCTCCAGCTTATTCTGCAATTCAACGCGGCGCTCCGCATCCTGGGGACTCTCTTGCGCAAGATCCCGGCACACCCTCGCGTCTTCAAGTTCGGGTCCGTTAACGCCGAGACTGCCGTACGTACAGCACACTCAGCACGTCGGATGCTGCTCCGCGGAAGTGCTCACGGTCAATGGCGAGTGGTGCAGCGGCCGTAAATCACTTGTACGCCATTGCAGGAAAGAGATCACATTCAAAATGAATATGCAAGGCCAATGACTGTAATCATTCAAGACTCAAGCAGTGCGGACGGACCTTGGAAGTACGCGCGGACGTCAGCCATTATGATGAGCACGGTTCCATGCGATCAGGCGGGAGGAGCTTTGCCAGGTTTTCCGGCTTGATACCATTCACACCGATTTCCCGAGATGCCCATTGGTTCAACGGAAAGTTTCGAGGATTTCGTAGGCGTGGGATGGCGCTCGTGTTCACGAATAGCGTTCATCAGGTCGGCACGGAAATAAGCTGCTCGGGAACCCTTGTAATGCGCAAGGAATTTGGCTTTCTTTGTAGTCCTCAAGATAGTGCGTGTTCAGCGAAAAGGGCAGTTCTTCTAGCTGTAGCAACCAAACGACACGTTTTTGAGCGCGCTCGCAGCACGCCTTCATGTGATACTGAATCCCATCTTCAGCTTTCAAAAACGCAGCAGCGCGGAGGTGTTCCTTCCCCGCACCGCTACACTCAAACGGGCGGAGACGTCGTCTCGCGAATCGCCATACGGAAGCGCTCCTGCGCGGGGCGGATGGCCTGGATCAAGCCCATTTCGTCCTCGAAGTCGGATTCGTCCGCGTCTGAGACGCCTTTCACGTGGAGCTCGAGGTCTCTTTTGAATTTGTGCAACAACGTCACGATCTCGTTGTGCGGGACTGCAGATGGCAGGAGGGGAAGCTGCGCAAGGAGCGCACGGGTGCTCATAATCGGTCTGTCGAATTCGTTTTGAATTTTTGGGAGCCTGGACAGTCAACACGAAGGGGCGGATGAGCTTCACTAGGCTTTGTAGGAGCACCTTTTCGAAATCAAGTCGGATAAACGGTGTTCATTGCGAGCTGCGCACGACGGACGCGTCCCATGACCGGCGACTTCTCGTAACTGACCCAACCGTATTGTTCGATGCGTGCTCGACCTTAAGGCTAGCCCATCGCGTCGATTATGATGTGCGAGGAGACTATGCACCGCGCAGGCGCGACACTGTAGGCTAATCGACATTCGGTCGGGCAACTGCGGTAGTACACAATGAGGCGCATATATTTCAAGGTGGAAGAGAAAAAGACGCACCCAGTGCATGTTCCAGCTGCCAAATAAAGTGGGAACCCACATAGTCCCTCGAGGACGTTCGCTTTTGGGATTGTTCGCTTCTCGTAATCTACGTGCCGTCTGAAATATCTGTGGGTCGAACAAGTCCTCCTCTGTAATGGCCGCGGATTGGTTGAGGCCGCCGTTACTACTGAACGCTACTGGACGGTATCCTGAGAACGTGTCGATCAAAGGTGAAGGTATGGATGGGGAAAGTTTTCTATGCGGGCGAAGACGTTGTAAATCCCATCTTAAATAGCAGTGTGGCGAGGCTCGAGTAGATGTGGCGTAGAAAAGAGGCAGTGGAAGTTCTGGTAGTTGGCTCCCATTTGGCTTCAGATGTCCATCACAATAGAGCCAGAGTGCGGTGGGTCCATCGCAATACCATACGGCATACTGAGGTAAAGTAAAACGATGCTGATTGAAGTAATTGGAGGTCCAGAAGCTCAAACGGACTGGTGGGTGTGAAAGAAAAACAGGATGTGACTCGAAGCCGTACAACGAGTAAGGTTACGGCAATCATTTTTGAACGGCAATTTCCGGGGTGTTTAGCGCCCACGATTATTCGCTTCGATGCATAAAACTTAGAGTAGAAAATCCAGAATCCCAGCAAACGTAACACGCTCTTCACAATCTTGGGTCTTTTATAACTCATGAATACAAACTCTTATCACTGTATTCCTATCAGTGAAACTTGATGCATTGATGTATGATGCAGTGTATTATAAGTAATCTGCCGATGGACCAAAATTAACAAGAAAATAATCAGATAAGCGGCCCACAAGTGCAGCAGCCGCGATTACAACGAAAAGTAAGGGCTGAGAAAAGGAAACCGCAATCGGAGGTAACCTCAACACCCAATCGAAAGCAGCTCTTCCCGCGCAGTCTCGAGCCTCTCCAATTTCTTCTTGAGATCGACGCGCTTGTCTGCTACTTGCGGGCTCTCCTGCGCGAGCTCCCGACACACGCGCGTTCCCTCAAGACCATTCACGCCGAGGCCCCCGTACAAGATGCGCAGCAAATCCGCCGCTGCACCACGCACAAGCTCGCGGTCGATCGCGAGCGGCACAATGTCTGCGAAGCGCTTATACGCGACTGCAGTAATCATCCAACAAATAAGTGCTCAACGTTCCAGATCATGTAAAACGGAAGTTCGCACCTTGAAAGTACGCACGGATGTCGGCCATGATCGTGAGCGCGGGCTCCATGCGATCAGGCGGGAGCAACTTCGCCAAGTCCTCCGGCTTCACGCCATTCACGCCAATCTCCGCGAGCCCCGTAAGGATCTTTGCGATCCCCGTCGGCTCGACAGTGACAACCGGGTTCTTTGTCGTGCTCCGGCCGGAGGTGGTCAATGTCGGCGCCGGCGTGGAGCCCTCGTAGTCGCGTATCGCGTTCATGAGGTCCGCGCGGTTGTATTCCTCCCGGGAACCTTTGTAGTAGGCGAAGAACTTCGACTTGTAGTCCGCGAGGTAGTGTGTATTCAACGAAAAGGGTAAGTCTTCCAATTCCAGGAGCCACACGATGCGTTCTTCGGCGCGCTCGAGGCATTTTTTCATGTGCTCCTTGATAATTGATCTGGAATACGGCAATGTGAATATTTTTCAAAGACAATGTTGATGATAGCCTCACTTGACACGCTGTTCAAGATACCCCTGCCCAAACTTAGAGAAGTGTTTCTCAACAAGGCCTTGGAGGTGGTCCAGGACAGTGGTATGGACTGTCTTGCACAAGATTTGTGCAGGTGTGTGCCACTCCTTGATGATTGCATCGATGAATGTCTGTTGCACCACAAACGGAAAGTTTCCAGGCAACTCGCGGGTGCGCGCCCTGGAATATGTAGTCAATTAGAATACACGAGATGGTCATTGCAGTTCCAGTACATATACTCACCGATGAGCACTCTCTAAAACTTCGTCGATATATATAATATCCGATGGGCGCTTCTTGCGCTTCCCTGTGAGGGGCAAGAGGCATTCATGCTCTTCCAGGCAATCGTCGTCGTCGTCGCTTATTTCGCCCTCCGGAAGGACGTTGTCCTCAATGTTCAAGAACGCGGTTGCGCGCAGGTGCTTCTTTCCAGCCTCTGATCGCTCAAAAGGGCGAAATTTTGGTGCCGTAGAACGGATTGCAACTCGGAAACGCTCCTGCGCAGGGCGTATGGCTTGCATGAGGCCGATCGACTTCCCGAGTGTTGGCCGTGCTGCGTCGGAAACGCCTTTGACGTGAAGCTCAACATCACTCGTGAATGTGTGCAGAAGTGCCGCAATCTCGCTGCGAGGATCCGACGAAGGCTCGCGCGGGAGGCGTGCCAGAGAGCCCCGCGCGCTTACGATAGATTTCTCGAGCTCTTCCTGAATTTGCGGAAGTCTGCAGTTCGAACGACCAACGAAAAAGTAAATTACCCTGCATACAACTTCGAATTTCGTACGCACCTCTTGGAGATTAGTTCAGACAAAACAGTACTCAACCTATCAACCAAGTTGCTGGTTCGCAGATACTTCTGATAATTGCCGTCGAGGTCGCACCACGGGGCCGTCGACGAAAAAAAGTCGTTCTCCATTTTCCGAGCATGAGCCCATGTCGGGTTAGACTTGAGATCGTTAGATGAAGGCTGCTTGACGCAATACCAGTTGTTAACTAATGTCTCCTTCTCGTTCCGGATAAATGGCAGCCAATTGGCCTCTTCGCCGATGGGTATGCGATCCGGCTTCGTAAGAACACCTACGACAAACAATCGGCGTTAGCTGCCTTCCGATGCTATAAAAAGCGGGTGGGGTTGGCGTACCAATAGTGCGCCTACCCTCCGGGTCGAATTCTTTTGTGAGCCGGTGAGCCCCTTGGTTCTCGAAGTCGGCTGAAAATAGGCGCCATAAGGTTCAGTAACGTTAAGCGGCGGAGATGCTACACTATTATCCACACTCACTCTCGCAGGCCACGGTGAGAAGGATGATACAACTTGGTTTCTTGATATACGCCGTAACAAGGCTCCGTACGAGCGCAATATCATCGCCGCTCCCACGATTGCTGCTGACACTAGCAATCAGGCCTGCACGAGATCAGCACTGCGATGCGCCCCGATTGCAGCACATAATTACATACCAGGAAGATCGCAAAACGAGAGATCTGCGACGTTGGGGCCGCTGATCTGTAGCGTCACGGAATTGAGCGAAAAGCTGAGCTGGCCCTCGGTATGCGTGCCACCCTCTTCGGCATTGGCCTCGTCGCGCAAGAAAGACTTAGCCGGGGTTCCTGGGTTCAAGATAGCAAGCTGCGCACGGCGAATGCGCTCTTCGACCTCGCTCTTGTCGTAGATGATACTTCCGAACGGGTCGTTGCGTGCTTGGCCGAGTGTCTGGCCGTTGGCGTCGGTGATAAAACGTAGGGATACTATACATTGCCAAGGTGCGTCACTTCGCGACAAGCGACATTCAGTCGGGCACCTGGGAGCATAGGTCAAATCAGGCTCGTATGCTTGAAAGTCATGACTTCGCAGACGTACCGAGTACACGTCCCGGCAGCGCGCGGCAGTGTTATACCAGAGATGGACTCAATAAGCGACGATTTTCCAGCACTTTGCGATCCTATTACTGCAATCTGAGGCAAATCGATGTCGACTTGAACTCTGTTCATCGATTCACTATCAGAAAAGGTGAAAAGAAATTGCAAGACGCGTAACACACCCAGTACTATGCAATTTGTTAACAAGATCCAACATGCGGCGCCTTCCGTGGTTCAACTGAGGGTTGGAGAGGCCACCAACACTTTTGTTTGCTAGAACATCTTCATAAGGACCAGCTGTCGACGCGAAAGACATCTCGCTATCAGGAGGAGAGGACATTGTGGGCTTGTAACTTGTTTGTGGGCTGCCGTTGACCTCTTATAGTCTGGTATGAAAGAAAGCCCCTTTAATAGTACACAAAGCTTGAAAGGCGCGTTTCGTCGCGTAAAACGCGGCCGTTTAAACGCACCAGTCCACGTTTTCACGGCATTCTTTGAGGTTGGAAGGAAGAACGCTGAAGAAAGCTTGAGCGTGGCTGTGCCGCTTTGATCCGCTAAGCCAACATCTTCCGGGGCCTCCATGAATCTCAACCGCGTTGCAACTAAGTATCGGCATAATACTTGCCAGCTTCGAGTGCTACTTTGGACGAAACGTCATGAAATTCAAGGTAAAACACTCCCAGATTTTTTCCGGTAGGCTTATTGCATTTTTACTACACACCTAGGGCCCCAGCTTGGCCCCAGCCTTCAAATCAGCAAATCCGCAGCACGAGGGGGTGATCGTTACCTTTCACGGTTGTAAGCGAGTGCTCGTCCATTTCAGAGAAGTAGTAGTCAGAGCCTGAGCGTAACTGAGCGCGTATAGGCTATTGATGATATCAGGATTCTCCACGACTGTAACCAACGATTACTACACTCAGCAGAGATAGTAGAGATTTATTATTATATGGCATAAACACTTCTATAGCTGGTTGGTATCGAGATAACTGCGGTAAAATAAATAAGTATATATACAATCAAAAATTCAAGAAAAATGAGTAAAAAGATCATAGAAACGCAGCGATCAGCTCGCGTTGCCCCGCCTGGAGCCTTTCGAGTTTCATCCGCAAATCCACCCGGCGCTCCGCGACCTTACGGCTCTCCTGCGCGAGTTCCTTGCAAATCGCGTCTCCTTTCGCGCCATTGACGCCCAGCCGATCAAACAGGATCTTCAGAATACCGTTATCCAGCCCGCGGACAAGCTCCACGTCGATCGCGAGCGGCACATTATCCGTAAAGCGCTTGTACGCGACTGACAATTCATTCTCTCGTCAGCGGCATACTTAACAGCTTAAAAAAAGCCATCATTTACCTTGGAAATACGCGCGCACGTCAGCCATGATGACGAGCGCTGGCTCCATGCGGTCCGACGGCAGGAGTTTGGGCAGGTCCTCTTCGGTCACCCCATGAATGCCGAGCTCTGCGAGGCCTGAAAGGACTTTAGCAGTCGCCGAGGCGCCGATCTGCAGCGTGACCGCCGTTGCGGGAAAGATGGGTGCGTTGGACGGAGGGAATACCAGTTTTGGGAGCGGGGTGGTCTTTGCTGGCTGGGAGAACGAGAATGGCGACGACGGGAATGAGGAGGCCGAAGATGCTGAGGCTGTAATTGGCGGACTGGCTGTAGAAACGCTTCTTGCTGGCGTCGAAGGCTGTGGGGCACTCTCCTTGTTCATGAAGTTTCGTCGGAAATGTCGTTCGCGAGCACCCTTGTAGAGGGCGAGATATTTGTCCTTGTAGTCAGATAGATAGTGTGTGTTCAAGGTGAACGGGACATCCTCTAGTTGCCGGAGCCACTTTAAACGCTCTTCCGCACGATCGAAGCACTCGTTGACGTGCTGCTGAAGAATATTGCTACGTAAAATCGTTTAATACGACGCCTTCAGTAGAGCAGTACAAGCTTACCGCAATTGCTGTTCCAGTCTTCCCTGACCAAAATTCTCGAAATGTTTACGGACGAGTTCTTTGACATGTTGCGAAACGATGCCATGGGCGCTCTTGCACAGGGCCGTTGAAGGCGCCTCCCATTGCTTGAGTGTCTCTTCAATGAATGTCGTCTGCACGACAAAGGGATAGTGGCCGGGGAGCTCACGCGTGCGGGCGCTGCATATCATATAAACACATCTAGTGAGAAAGAGAAAATGGAAACGAACCTCTGCGCACGTCGAAGAACCTCGTCGATAAATATTTTCGGGCGCGCCTGATAGGAATCTTGTTGCTGGTCTTCGCCAGAATCAAAGCTCTCTGCCTCCCCAGTAAGCAGGTAATCGACAGGGATGAGGTGGGTGGCAGTGCTCTTGTCAAAAGGCCAAAAGTACGGCGCCGTCGCACGTATTGCACGCTTGAATTTCTCCTGCTCTGGACGCATAGCTTGGATGAGTCCAGGCCCGGTGGAGGACCCAAACCCGTCTGGGACACCCTTGATGTGCTGGGAAAGGTCTTGTGTAAAAGCGTATAGAAGATTCAAGATTTCGCCTCGCGGATCGGAGGTGGGAGGAAGGGGGAGGCGTGATATCAGTTCACGCGTGTGCGTGATGTTGCGTTCGATTTCATCTTGAATTTGTGGAACTCTGATACACACATAGGGCTCAGCCGGGCCACGTAATGAAATGAAAATAACGAACCTTTCCGCAATCAGCTCTGAGAGAACCTCGCTCAGACGCGTCACCAAGTTGTTTGTACCCAAATACCTCTTGTGCATTTGCTCGAGGTCGGACCACGGCGCTTCCAGCGAGAAAAAATCGTGCTCTGCTTTCCTCGCCTGCGCCCATGTCATGTTCGAGCGAAGTTCCATAGTCGAAGGCTGCTTCACAACGAACCAGTTATTCTCCAGGGGCTCCTTCTCGTTCCGGACGAAAGGCAACCACGTAGATTCTTCACCATGGGGTATACGATCCGGCTTTGTTAGTACACCTGAAACTGTTCAACGTTCACAGTAAATGTATTAGCTCAGAATCTTACCAATAGTGCGTTTACCCTCTGGGTCGTGTGCTTTAGCCATCCGATACGCTCCCTGGTTTTCAAAATCGGCTGGGTCACATTTAGTAGAGCTGTGGTAGGATAGTAGACAACGGCTTACTTTCGCATGCGACAGTGAGCAAGATAATACAACTTGGTTTCTTGATGTACGACCCCACTAAGTTCTCGACAAGCGCGATGTATCCATCGTTCCCGCCGCGATTGCTGCTAACACTCGCGATCAATCCTATAGCCAGCGTCACCAGGGCGTACAAATACGGAGAAGCCAAATGACATACCCGGAAGATCGCAGAACGAAAGGTCCGCAACATCAGGCCCACTGATCTGCAACGTGATGCAGTTCTTCGAGAACGCCAGCTCGGAGGGTTTCTTCGCAGCATCGGCCTCCCGGGCGGTCAAAAACGCGTCTAGAGGCTTTGATGGGTTCAGAATGGCGCGCTGCGCGCGTCGAATGCGCTCCTCCACCTCTCCTTTGTCAAATATAACCGCCCCGAACTGATGCGTACGCGCCTGGCCCAGTGGCGTGCCTGCCGGGTCCGTCGTCAGTCTAATGGAGACGGTGCATTGCCACGGTGTATCTTTGCGGGCGAGGCGACACTCAGTCGGGCAGCTGCGCGGGATGTCAATGAACAGTCGTGATAGACGCGTAATGCATAAAGCTTAAAGCTTAAAGGCTGACGACGTACCGCGTGCATGTGCCCGCCTCGCGAGGGAGCGTTATGCCAGAGATGGCCTCGATGAGCGATGACTTGCCCGCGCTCTGGTTGCCGATGACCGCGATCTGCGGTAGGTCGATGTCGAGCTGCAAGCTTATCAGGAGATCTGGTCAGCAATAGCGCCCCTGTGTTGAAAGGAACGGCTGAAAGGAACGCACCCAGCACTGTGCAGCCTGTTCATCACGTCGAGCTTCTGGCGCATTTGGGAATAGAGTATTGGGTTGGAGAGGTCAGAGTTGGAATCCGTATCGTCGGCTGGTTCATTCGAGGACGCCGATGAAGGTGGGTGCGGTGAAAGAGCTCGGAGCATCGCTGGGAAGGTGAAAGGATGAATTTGGCCGTGTCCTCCGGTTCACGTCGAAATACAAGGCCCTGACAACACCGAGGTGCACAATCGTTTTGATTGGCATTGTCTTCCTTTCACTGGCTCACGCAAGCTTTATTTGCTGCAAGGAGAAGAGTTTATTGTAATGTTATGAAAACGCACGCGACAACGTCGAAAATAGCGAGTCTGGACACGACGACAAAAGCAGAGAGACCAATCGGAGTTCCAAACTACATGTTCACCGAAGGGATTCATTCAGCTTCAAATCCGAACAAAAGCAAAGCAAAAAGCAAAAAGAGAGTAACAATTAGTACAAAACATATTCTAAGAAGAAAGATATCCAAAGGATGGTGGTAATGTAACAACAACCAATATGCAAGAACAGCACCGAATCCAAACCAGGAGCCTCTCTGTCGTCCGAACAATCCAAAAAGACGTAACATGCAAAAATAAAAATAAAAAAACAATAATCAAACAAACGCAGTGAGCAGCTCCATATGCCCCGCCTCCAGGCGCTCCAGCTTCTTCCGCAGGTCCACCCGGCGATCCGCGACCTTCCTATTCTCCTGCGCGAACTCCCTGCACACCGCGTCGCCTTTCGGCCCATTTATCCCCAGCTGGGAGAAGAGCACCTTCAGCAGATTGCCCTCGAGCCCGCGCACCAGCTCCACGTCGATCGCCAGCGGGACGTTGTCTGCGAAGCGCTTATATGCGACTGGTATATTTCCATATGTTAGCTATAAAATACCAAATAGTATTAGGAAGTTGGAACCATGCTTACCTTGGAAGTACGCGCGCACATCCGCCATGATGATGAGCGCGGGCTCCATGCGGTCGGGTGGCAGCAGCTTGGGGAGGTCCGCCTCCGTCACGCCCGTCATCCCCATCTCTGCGAGCCCCGCCAGGACCTTGTTGACCGCAGCCTGGGTGTGCGCGAGCGACGCCGCCGCCGCCGCCAGCTGAAGCTGCGCCTGCGACGCCGCGGACGCACCATTCCCCGCAACCGGAGTTGGCGCCTTAGTCGCCGTCGATGGGAGCGCAGCCTCGGTAGACGTCGAAGGCGCCGGAGTAGGAGCATGCGCCGTCGCCCCAGTATTAACCGCCAGCTCCGGGCGCGCGCGCTTCGGCGGCGGGGCGAATGAGAACGCCGACGTCGATGAATTGGGCGAGAACGCAGCGACAGACGTCGACGACGCGGTGCGGCTCGCTGGTGGAGCTTGGATGGTTTTTATTGACGAGAAGTTGAATGTCGGCACGGGCTGTTTATTTGCGAGATTATGTTGTGCCGCCTTCTCGCGCGCGCCTTTGTAGTGGGCGAGGAACTTGTCCTTATAGTCGGCGAGGTAGTGCGTGTTCAAAGAGAACGGCACGTCTTCAAGGCGCCGGAGCCACTTCACGCGCTCTTCTGCGCGATCGTAGCATTCGTTGATATGTTGCTGAAGGATAGTACTGCCCGAGTAATCAATAATTTGACTCGATAAATGAGAAAAGCAGAACGTACCGAACTTGCTGTTCAAGTTTACCCTGGCCAAATTGCGCAAAATGTTTATGGACCAAGTGCTTGACGTGCTTGGATATAATCCCATGAACACTCTTACACAGAGCCTCTGACGGAGCCTCCCATTGCTTGATAGTATGTTCAATGAAAGTCTTCTGCACGACGAATGGGTAATGGCCAGGCAACTCGCGCGTCCGCGCCCTGTCAAAAAACTGTCAGACATGTACGTGAACGCAAGCATAACATAAACACACCTTTGCGCGCGCTGAAGCACATCTTCGATGTAGATCCTCTGATTCGCCTGCGAACGCACCCACCCACTCCCATCCCACCCTCCATCGCTCTGGAACAGCTCGCCTTCCTCAGCGCGTAGGAACTCAGCAGGCGAAAGATTCCCCGTCGTACTAGACTTCTCAAACGGCCAGAAGTACGGCGCCGTGCCGCGTATCGCCCTCTTGAACTTCTCCTGCTCCGGGCGGATTGCCTGGATGAGGCCGAGCTCGGCGACAGAGTCAAAGCCGTCGGGGACACCTTGGATTTGCTGGGACAGATCCT
Organism: Hypholoma fasciculare; assembly: GCA_016801325.1. Taxonomy (NCBI): domain Eukaryota; kingdom Fungi; phylum Basidiomycota; class Agaricomycetes; order Agaricales; family Strophariaceae; genus Hypholoma; species Hypholoma fasciculare. The sequence continues at coordinate 70,201 of JAEKIV010000020.1, forward strand.
GGGTGAATGTATGCAGAAGCGTCAGTATCTCGCTGCGTGGATCCGCTGTAGGCGCAGGAGGAAGGCGTGCTATCGTTTCACGAGTCTTCATAATTGATTGCTCAAGCTCATCTTGAATTTGCGGGACTCTGCTCGAAACATGAGATTTGACATGTAAAGGCACGAATAACTCACCTCGTAGCGATTAAGTCCGAGAGAACGGTTGTCAGCCTTTCCACAAGGTTACTTGTTTTGAGGTATTTCTGATAGGTCTCTTCCAGATCCGACCACGGCGCCTTTGTCGAAAAGAAATCTTCCTCCATTTTTCGAGCTTGCGTCCAGGACATCTTCAACTTCAGTTCCATCGAGGACGGCTGTTTAACACAAAACCAGTTATTCTCCAGTTGTTCCTTCTCGTCGCGAATGAATGGGAGCCAGTTGGATTCTTCACCGAGGGGTATGCGATCCGGCTTCGTTAATACACCTGATAACTAATAAACTGACAAGGTATATGTTGAATGAGTGTGAAAACTGACCAATTGTGCGTTTCCCTTCGGGATCGTGTACTTTAGCTAGACGGTGGGCGCCCTGATTTTCAAAGTCGGCTAAAAATCGATTATTCTGTCAGTTCCAAAAACGCTGTCAATTTTTATGACGATGACTTACTCTCGCATGCGACCGTTAACAGGATGATGCAGCTAGGTTTCTTGATGTACGAGGTCACCAAATTTTCGACCAGAGCAATGGACCCGTCGTTCCCGCCACGGCTGGTGCTGACGCTGGCAATCAAGCCTAAAAAATAGTTCAGTCAAAGGGAAAAAAAACGAAATTGATGTACGACATACCTGGAAGATCGCAGAATGAAAGGTCAGCAACGTCCGGCCCACTAATCTGCAGTGTGATACAGTTCATCGAAAAAGACAGCTGTGATCTCTGCTGCGAGAAATCAGCCTCGGGGTTGGTCAAGAACGACTCGGTCGGCTTGTGGGGGTTCAGAATAGCGCGTTGTGCGCGTCGAATGCGCTCTTCCACTTGAGATTTGTCGTATATGACCTCCCCAAATTGCTCGTTCCGCGCTTGTCCTAGCGGTATCCCCGCAGCATCCATCGTGAGGCGCAGTGAGACGATGCATTGCCACGGCGCGCTGGTCCGCGCTAGTCTGCATTCCGTAGGGCACCTGGCAAGGTGTGAGAACGCGCAGTTTTTCGAGGGCGCGAAAGATGCTTACCGAGTGCAGGTGCCGGAGTCGCGGGGGAGGGTGATTCCTGAGATGGCCTCGATGAGCGAAGACTTCCCTGCACTTTGGTTGCCAATGACAGCTATCTGGGGGAGGTCAATGTCGACTTGTACGCTGCAAAAGTGATTGAAATCAGCAATGCCACCTCACGCGCGGCTGAAAGGCCTACCCAGTGCTGTGCAGCCTGTTCATGATGTCCAGCTTCCGGCGGATTTGGTGGTGGAGCTTGGGATTGGACAATCCAACGCCCGTATCCAAGTCGCTGCATGACTCGGAGTCGTCAGAAGAGGAGGAGGGGGAAGACGGTGTGATGCGAGGCATTGCTGTTGTGGTTCGAGCTAAAGGTGGATCATGGGCACAAGTTCAAAAAATACAGCTCCAAATGGGATATGGCCGCATGCGGTAATTCCGACATGCACTAAAATCTCGCACTTTGCTTCCCTGCCTTGAACATGTCTTATGAGTTTTGCTCAATTTCAATTTCCTAGATCAGAAACGCGTATTTAAATCCAAAAGAGAGCCAAAAAAGTCCGACAACGCGTACTAATTAGCTTTTACTGGGAGCAATTTTCAAGAAACGCGTCCGGTCACGAAATTGTCACAGCTTCGGAGCTTCAATAATTTGAGTCAGCCTCAGCAAAACCTGGCGAAACTTGAGTTTTGTCTTGGTCTTGTCGAGGTCAAGATGCATGCCGTTGGCTGCCCCACGTCGCAGCAGCGCTCCGTCCACTCACGGCCGCGGGCGCCATCGCTTTGCCATTACGCATCATCGCCGCAAGACGTTCGTCGTTCACCAGCGTTCGTCACCACATTCTCAATTACCAGTTCTCGTCTTTCTAGGCGCTCCCTCTGCCGTAACCCATGCACGCTCCCTCTCCAAGTGATAATGGCTTTTCTAAACCCCAAACCCCAAATGCGCTGCCGTGAGCACACGAGCACCGATTGCTCGTACGCCCAAGCACCTCCGAGTATGTCATCAGGCGCGAGGACTCAAGGGCCCGTGCGCGAACTCAGCCCACCCTGACATGGACACCGGGCGTATCTAATCCGACGAGCTTGAAGGCCAGAATCTGAGCGCCAGGCGACCTTGCATAGATCTTTGTTCCTCCCTTCCGGGTCCGCGAGACTGAGCCCGGACATACTTGAGTGCGGAGCGTTCGTATCGTGCTGCGTCAGAATCCCTGGAGCTACATATCCAGGCAAGGCCCCGTGCTCAGGATCTCTCACATGCATCCTGGCGCTAGGTACTCGAGGATAGGTTCTCGGCGCCATATATGCTGTATGGAAAAGAGGTGCGTCTCTCGTTTCGTGTCATCATTCCTCTCCACCCGAAAACTAACGAAATTAGACATTCCAGGGGCAAAATCGCCACACACGACGTGCGACGACGAATAGGCAACTTGCGAATATCAGACAGGTCCTTCCCTTGCAGCGTCGTTTCCCTCTCTCTTACGCTACTCGCCCTCCTACGACTCGAGTGTACCGCGATTCAGCGCTCTGCATCGAAATGAACGGATCGCGAGCAATGATATTGAGCCTCTGGATCATTCTTCTATTCACGAAACGTATACCCGGAACAAAAAGGACCTCAGATGAACCTATGCTCCCGCCCACCACACATCATATGCAAGCCACTCGCGCTGTGCCCATCACCAGCTCAATGTTCCCTGTACTGATTTCCTGACTCCCAGCACACCGAGCCCTCATTCGTTGCTGAATATCTGCATACTTGTCCTCTTACCACCGGATTCTACACGGCTCATCTATTTCGGGTTAGAGGTTATCCTAAGCCTGTGGAAATAATGGACCTACTTCCGCGATGTCTTAGCCACTCGCACCTTGCCCATTGGCGATCGCAAGTGCACTATCGCGTATTCACACATATCCCCATCTCCGGTATGCAGAAACACCCCAAACACATTAACGTCGCAACGCATACCGAGCCACGCCCTTCTTGACCTCTCCCGATCGACGGAGAGCTACATCTCGTTGATAGGACTGACGGAAACCGGGCGGGTAGACGGAGGCCGGGGTGGTGCCCGCGGGCGTTGCGGTGTGGGCGCGTGTTTGTTTTGTGGACACACAGCGGCGCGCGTTCCGATGGTTGGATGCCGTGCGATTGTGGGGCGGCTAAGTGCTCTGTCAGAGGTATTGCACATTGCACACCGAACTTGAAGCTTGAAAGCGCGGGAGGAATGATTAAAGTACCCTGATGGATCGACGAGCCATCGGCGTCGTGTCGACGGGATAGGCGTTTGCTGAGAAAGTGGGTCTAGGGGTGCAAGGCCATCGCATGGGCAGGCGGGCACTGCACGCGGCAAAGGGATAGGGACGTGTGGTATCCTGACGCGCATGCGGAAAGGGGATAGGGATGGATGGGAGACGGCGGGGCGCGCGACGCGTGGATGCGGGGAGGAGAACGAAAGGACGGGTACAGTGGGTGCGTCGGCGACTTTGTGGTCCCGTAGGCGGAACGAATGGACATTAGGTCAGGAACACGTTGGGTGTGCGATGGGTAGCAGCTGGGATGGGGCGTCGAAGGCGGTGCTGGTTGCGCGTGAAAGGGGAGGTGGGATGAGGATGGGCGCGTGTGCGTAGCTTTGAGGGTATGACGTGGAGGGTGCAGCGGAGGAGTACAGGTGTTTGCCGCCGAGGGCTCGCCATACGGTCCGGGGGAGCAGAAGAGCACCTCGGAGTCGCGCTGAACCTCCGCGAGCGGCCAGTGTGTTCCTCCTCAGTGCTGAAATTGAAATATTGATATTGAAATTTATGTAAAGCGTTAGTGGTCTGAAAATTTGGGGGACCCTTGACGAGACCCCGTAAGATTCAAATGAACGAACAATGAAAGAATACAACACACCGCTCAGCAATCAGTTTTGTGTGAGCCGCTCTACCAACTTGTTACTTGTCCAAGGTATTTGTGATGGCCAGAACCAATTGTTCTGGAGTACATCCTCTCTGCGAATGTAAGGAATCCAGAAGTGCTTGACGTTGAGCAGATTGCGAACAGAATATGTCAATGCGCCTGATAGTCATGAAATAAGTATGTCGGGAGTTATACACAAACGATAAAGTACATACCGATGTCGTATACGTTTGGTGTTATACATGAGTTGAGAGCCTAGATTATCGCTCTGCGTGCGCCGGATGAGCTCCTCGACACTTGTTTTGGCGAACACAGAAACTTGAGTTGCGCGCATTCCGCAGGCGAGAATGGCTGAGGGTGCAGCATTAGAAAACTCGATTCGCAAAAGCGCACGGCATGCTGGGGCTTGCTGGAAGTAAAAATCTAGCTCCGAGAAGAATCGAGAAGGCACAAAGGACGGTGGAGATTCATATAAACGGGGGATGAACGCGGAAAAACACAGAAAGACTCGGAGGAGCCCGACTTGGAGGCGGAAGGAAGGCAGAAGCACGTGCAACGATGAAGACGAGCGTCAGCTCCATGCCTCTTCCACCCCCTCCACCTCCCGGCTCCTCGTTGTCAATTCGCTCCGCAGTGCCACCTCCATTCCCTCCGTCCCGTCCGCCCCTGACCCCCGTCCCTCGAGCTCGTGCATATACGATGACGGCACAAAGCCAGCTCCTGTCGCGTTGCATTGCAGCAGCGCCGTTCAGACGACGTGTTATCGAGTGCGCTACTTGCCTGGCAGCAACGCGTTGGCTACGCGCCCTGTGGACGTGCTGGCGGCATATTATCACTACCAAGTTTGCATTTACGCCAGAATACTGCCCGTCTTTTGGCCGACACTTCCAACACCAGGACGCCGGCATACACGGCTAGGGGCGCGCAAATACACGCGCTTGACGACACGTCATTCCATGGGGCGCTCAGTGAGCGACGCGCGCTGCACGACGGAAGGCAGGGTACGTGCGTTTTATTTAACCTTGGAGCTGATGTGTCGAGTGCAGTCCTGGGCATGCACCGTAGCGCTGGCAGGTTCTATCGGTGACTGAGGATTAAGATGGGCAAATCGGCTCTGAGCATGATTCGATAAACAACATGAATTGGCGATGAGAAATGCACTGTATAACATATATTGAAGGCTTCTGTACAATTTATAGTGGTGGAAGAGTGAGTATCAAGTATAGTACATATGATCTGAAGAAATCAGCAAGAGACATTAACAAGCGACTGCGAGGGCTTTCAAAACTACGCAAACTCAGTCATCAGCTCAAGCTCTCCAGCCTCCAGCCGCTCAAGCTTCTTAGCGAGCTCCGCCCTGCGATCCGCGACTTTGCGGTTCTCCTGCGCAAACTCCTTGCATATCGCATCGCCATTCGCGCCGTTGATACCCAGGCTCGTGTAAAGCACGGGCAGTAAATTACTCTCGACCCCGCGCACGAGCTCCACGTCGATTGCCAGCGGGACGTTGTCCGCGAAGCGTTTGTACGCCACTGCCATCACAAAAAAAATCATATCAGCCACTACTCAGACGCGGATACACACGCGGGGGAGAAGCGCGTACCTTGGAAATACGCACGGACGTCGGCCATGATCGCGAGCGCGGGCTCCATGCCGTCGGCGGGGAGGAGCTTGGGGAGGTCGTCCTCCGTGACGCCCGTCATCCCCATCTCCGCGAGCCCAGAGAGCACCTTCTTCACCGCGTCCTGCCTCACAGCCGGGGCAGCAGCAGCCGGGAGCTTGATCGGCGAAAAAGGCGACGTGGAAGGAGGGGCGCCGAGCGCACCACCTGGTGGTGCGGGGGCACTAGCTGCAGCGGCGGCTGGCTTCCCGGGCGTCGCTGCCGGCGGACCAAATGAGAACGGCAAAGGCGGAAGCGCCGCAGATGCCGCGAGATGGAACTTGGGGAGCTGGCGCTGCGTCTGCTTGTCGCGCGCGTCCTTATAGTGCGCGAGGAATTTTCGCGGTAGTCGGCGAGGTAGTGCGTGTTGAGGGTGAAAGGCGCGTCTTCGAGGCGCATGAGCCACTTAACGCGCTCCTCGGCGCGCTCGAGGCACTCTTTGATGTGCTGCTGGATGATGCCCCTGGGAGCCACTGGGTGTCAGTAGCGACATTGAGAAGTAAGATGGGAGAGTACGTACTGGATGCGATGTTCGAGTTTGCCTTGACCAAACTGCGCGAAGTGCTTGGTGACCAAAGTCTTCATATGCGCGGATATGATCGCATAAACGCGCTGGCAAAGCACCTCCGAAGGTGCCCGCCACTGCTTGATTGTGTTGTCGATGAATGTCTTCTGCACCAAAAACGGATAATGCCCAGGCAGCTCGCGCGTGCGCGCCCTAACCAAATGTGAGATCATTCACTAACAGCGCATATTCAAAAGTAAATACACATACTGTTGCGCACGCCGAAGCACCTCATCGATATAGATCTCCCTAACATTGCCCGAATGCACCCCTGACCTATCCGTATCGTAGTTTTCACCTTCCTCCTCTTTGAGGAAATAAGGCGCTCGCATTTGCCCAATTGAAGACGTGCTTTCGAACGGGATAAAGCACGGCGCAGTGCCGCGTATCGCCCGCTTGAACGTCTCGTGCTCCGGGCGTATGGCCTGGATGAGGCCGGGCTTCGTCGTGGAGCCGACGCCGTCGGGGACACCCTGGATTTCCAGCGAGGCGGCTTGCATGAAAGTGTGCAAAAGAGTAAGGATGTCGCTTCGCGGATCAGCAGTCGGCGGGGTAGGGAGAGCTGCTATCGCCCCACGGATTTCGAGAATGGAGCGCTGGAGCTCTTTGGAGATTTGCGGCACCCTTGTGGAGGATAATTCATGAGAAATGATTTAGTCAGAGAGGAGGGGAACGCACCTCGTGGCAATCAACTCTGAAAGAACGTCAGTGAGCCGCCGCACCAAGTTACTCGTCCCGAGGTATTTATGATAGCCGTCCCCGATATCAGACCAAGGCGCCGTGGACGCGAAGAAGTCAGTTTCCTTTTGCCTCGCCTGTGCCCAAGTGATTTTCTGTTGAAGATCCTGCGTGGAAGGTTGCTTCACGGAGAACCAATTATTCTCGAGCGCCTCCTTTTCATTGCGGATGTAGGGAATCCACGAGGGCTCGTCGCCGGGAGGAATTCGATCCGGCTTCGTCAGCACGCCTGCCACCCATGGAATAAGCGCATTGCAAATTAAATTAATAGAGAGCATACCGATGGTGCGTATGCCTTGTGGGTCGTGCACTTTGGCCAATCGATGGGCTCCCTGATTTTCAAAGTCGGCTTTGGAAATAAATATCAGCCCGAGTAAAACAATATGAAGAGTCCTGGATTGCTCACTCTCGCAAGCGACAGTCAACAGAATAATGCAGCTGGGCTTCTTGATATAGGAAGTCACCAAGTTTTCGACGATAGAAATGGTCCTGTCGTTCCCGCCTTGACCGACGCTGGCAATCAAACCTAGGAAGGCGCCATTCAAAAGGAAGCACGATATTGAGAAGAGAGGCAACATACCGGGGAGATCACAGAATGAGAGGTCCGCGACATCAGGCCCGCTGATGTGCAGCGTAATGCAATTAGCCGAGAAACCGTCAGTAATCTCCTTCTCCGGCTCGGGCATCGTCAAAAACATCCGGGCGGGCGTGCTCTGGTTCAGGATGGCGCGTTGTGCGCGCCGAATGCGCTCCTCGACCTGCGCCTTGTCGAAGATAATGTCCCCGAATTTCTCGGTGCGGGCTTGCCCGAGCGGGAGGCCATTAGCGTCCACGGTGAGGCGCAGCGACACGGTGCATTGCCACTGCCCGCTGGAACGCATAAGTCTGCATTCCGTGGGGCACCTACGCACGCAGGAATATATGAGTAAACACGACTGCAGACACACAAGCAATCGAAACATACCGAGTGCAAGTACCGGACTGGCGCGGCAGAGTGATACCCGAAATAGCCTCGATGAGCGAGGACTTCCCGGCGCTCTGGTTGCCAATGACGGCGATCTGGGGTAGGTCTATGTCGATCTGCACACTGCGAAGATCCACAAGGTCAGCACGTCCGTCGCAAGCGCCGCGGGATTTGAAGAAACGCACCCTGTGTTGTACAGCCGGTTCATCGCGTCGAGCATGCGGCGGACTTGGGAGTTCATGCGCGGGTCGGACATGCCGACGCCGCTCGGCGACTCGTTGTCGCTGGCGAACTCGTCGGACGAAACAGATTCAGGAGGGGTGGCGCGGGGCATTGGTAGTCAGGTCGTGGAAATGTCAATGGGTGTGGGTGTGGTGGGACTGCTGCATGTTGTTTTATAGACAGTGTGACTTTTGTTTCCTATGACAACACGGCCCTTTCTGTGGCTCCAGGTCCACAAAAAAAGCAGCGACGTGGCGGCAGTGTCTTTGTTATCATGATGTTGCTCAGCCCCGCTTCAACCGCTTGGGCAAAGGTTGGCCCAAGGATTCATTCAGCCGTCGTTTGACCGTATTTACACCTGGACCAGACCTGGACTGAGTGAGAAATCGTAAATAAAGAGACCTTTTGCCTGCGAGCTCCAAAGGGAAGGAAATATCACGTACAAGCTTGAAACAAAAGCATGTCATAAGATGAAAGATGTTGGAAAGTAGCGTTGGCGGGCTGTTCCTCCGAGTCGCGGCACTCTAAATTCGCACACTCCCATTTCCAAATCGGGACGAATTCTCGTCGAAATGCTTAGCTCGGTGAGCAGGGAGTCGAGAGCGTATTCTCAAGCCCACAGTCTTCAGTCACGAGCAGATAAATAGCCAGTTCACGACGCCATATCCTATTGAGTCAAATAATGTAATTTACTGTTTTTTCAGACACAATTTCTTCGATAGAATGGATGTTATTTGTCCAGGAGATATCCTGAGATATCCAAGAGCCATCAGGGCATTCAAAAATCGATTATTTACAAAAAATCCATTTGATATGCTATAACTTGTCTACTGCAAGGCTACTGTTGGGTCATTGGCAAAAAAGACATTGCATCGCTCCGCGGCGAAGATCAAGCTACAGATTTAATAACAAGTACTGGTAATGAAGGCCTGTAAATATAACCTTACCGATGATCATGTTTTGGCGATGGTCACAGCTGAGCGTAATTGAATACAGTCGACTCCGTTCAGATGTTGGCATGGCAAAAACTTGCGCAGGCCTGGCGTGCTTCTTCGGAGTCTGGAATTTGAAAGCCTGTTTTTTTCGCGCCAGTGTTTACGTTCCTAAGTACTTCTATTTTCCCTCTCTTTGTCCCACTATGTCGGCCTCCAAATGGACAGACCCACATTTCACCCGTTTTCGACTTCAATCCAAAGAGACAAAACTGGCGCGTGCTCAGGAGAATATCCAACGTGCCAAAGCAGAAGCAGAGCGGACGCGCCTGGAATTGATCGCCGAAGCAGAGCGTTTGGGCCAGGAAAAAATGACGGCCATCCTAGAGCAAGAGAAGCAGCTTCAGGAGGAAATCGAGAAAGAGAAAAAAGCCGAGGAAGAGGCGGCACAACGGAGGATTGATGCAGAAGAGGCAAAGAAGAAGGCAGAGGCAAAAAGGAAATCGAACGCAAAAGGGAAAAAGGCAATAAACGACCAGCGAAAGGCTGAAGAAATAAAATTAAAAGAAACTTCAACCGAAAACCAAATTATTCATGTCAGAGGCAAGGCATGTGTAACGGATGCGCAAAATAATGACGTAGAAAATGAGCATGGGTCCATATGGGAAGACTTGGATGAGCAGCTTGTCCAGGGTAGGTGAGCTTCATCTAGAAATTTTTGCATTAGCTGATAGTATATTGTAGGGTCTAAATCTCCCAAATACAAGAAGGACGCACCTGATGCTGCCAAAACTATCGCCCAGAAAATCGGTAATAAGATCGTGACAGGGAGTCTCTACCCAACCTGCGTAGCGTGCAATAAGGCCGCAGAGGCGTGTCAATGGAAAATGGCCGTCATTCATCTTCGCCTCGAAGGCCGTCACAACAAGGCAAGAAATTGCGAAGCTTGTATCAGAAAACAGGTCGCATGTCAATTCATCTGGGAGAAAGACGAGACTCTGAAGCGACTCGCGGAAGAGACTTTAGATCCGGAATCCTCAAAACGGGTTAAGCTAGAATGTCCCGAACTTGTTTCCTGCATGGAAAGTATGAGCAAGAACATCGAGGCCCTGACGAAGTTGACCGCGGCTCAGGCTCTCGATCTCAATACCAGCGTGAAGAATCGACAAGAAACCTTAGAGTCTATCCGAGACTCACTCGAAGGGCTTCACCAAAAAGTCCATAAGTATTAGGTCTTCCTCCATTTTTCTTGATTTTGAAACGCGTATATTCTTGTAATGATTTCTGATGCTATCGCTTGTTCATTACTTGCCTCAGCCATAAACGCGCGTATTTTGTAATTCACTAAATGAAAATGAATTGATTGAAATACGTTCCTACAGCATTTGCCATCGCAAATCGCAGCGTAAGTCACTGGTGTGTGTTCCCATTTATGGAAATACATACTTCTTTAGATACCATATCCGGCAATCTCCTGGCTTGCTCCAGATTCGCTCCCTTATTATGTAAAGCCAAGGGGAAAAAAACTCGAGATCGAGGGCAGCGCAGCAGAAAAATAGCTATCGAGAGAGCACTGGAGATCTCCACTCTTGCTCAACTCCGAGGCCGAAATCGTTGAGTACTTACGGTGGAGCTGCCGGCCCAGGGGACGTGCGGTTGGTCAAGGGATTGTCATTGGGACCTTGAGACCCCACCGGAGGGTTTTACAACTGTTGTTAATGAGAAATATTAAATACGGGTATGAAAAATAAGTAAAACGCTAGCAAGCAGAATATAAGAAATGAAAATAGATGGAAGATCCTACATGGGATCATTATTTAACATTGGGAGCATCTTGCTGAGCAGGTCGAGCGCAAAATCTCCGACATGATCCTCCAAGCAAACACAAATGGCTAACGGCACACATTGGCCAGAAGCACATCTCTTATTCCCCGCCATGCACTGTGGCTGCTAAGGTAAATGACAGCTCTCATGCGCAGATACTAATGTACAAGATCATCGTCTGCTGTGTACGCGCTGGTCTAGAGTTCGACTGTTCTCCGGGGACCCAGTGTGCATATGTCAGTGGATCGGAGCTTGCGCTCCGCGCGCATCTAGCTTGCACGGGCCAATGACACAGCACTGACGGGTCACATAGTGCTCGATAGCGGCGCAATAACACCTTAGTTTGATCGTTGTGATTTTGCAGCCAGGATAGCGAGGATGGACTGAAATATACAAGTGATGATGACACAACACTAAGATAACCAAAATATCAGCGAAAGGGATGTGCACGAGAAAACGCCGAAGAAAACGGTCACAGCACCACAGAAATGGCCTCAGAATTTCCGAGGTCGCAACCGCTCCCCCGACGGCGCCTCATCGTCCCGAAACGCAAGCTCTGCCTCCTCTCCAATCGCCTCTTCATCATCTTCGTTCCAATCGCTCGTCGTCTCCCAGTCATTTTCAAATTCGATATCCAGCGCATATTCCTCCTGTCCGTCCACCGCTTCACCCAGGGGGTAGAAGCACGCGAGTAGCGGCGGCTGGAGCGCGGCGGCGCTGTGGGACGTCGGCTGTACCCATCGACGCTCGCGCAGGCGCTTGTGCCGCTCGCGGTCCTGTTCTATGCGCTTGTTCACCTCCGCTCGCGGGAGCGTCTGGTGCGGCGACTTCGTCGGGGTGGATGCTGCAGTGGCCGGTGCGGGGGTCGGGCGCGCAGAGAGGATGGAGAGGACGTCGTCGATTTTTTGGGGGTCAACGTAACGCTTTGTCCGCCAGTTTTCCAGGATCTGGGAGCGTTGTGTGTGGGTTAGCGTTTGTAGAAGAGTGAGTGCAACTTGAGTGCGACGCACCTGCTTCGCGCTGACGAGGTTTGGCAGCCCTTGCTTCCCTTCTGGGACGATGGACTCAACGATCCGGTTCAGGTCGCGCGATACAAATTGGACATATAATCCATTCTCATTCACCGAGCGCGACCGCTCCGATTTGGAATGCGATTTGACCATGAGCGAGGTCTCGCACAGCGAATCGAGAAAATAGAGGACATTAATCCGGGAGTTAATAGATCCCTGAACGCAGTTAGCCCGTGCCACCTCCTTGTTTTCAGGATAACAATCACCTTCTGCGTTTCCTCGAGTATGCAGTCCCAGATATCCTCGCCACATGGAGGGAAGTGCTTGATGGCGAAGCTGACGACCTTTTGGATAGACTGCTGCGAGCTAATGCACGTTTAGACTGACGCCGCGCAGAGACTGTGGACTACTGACGCGCTTAGCCGACGAAGAATTTCGATGAACTGCATCCTTACTTCGAAAGGATCCATTTTTGAACAGAAGATCTGGAGAGGTTGACTGAGTTGTTGGAATTGTATGAACACAGCGTTCACAGCGTCGGGGTTGGCTCTGAAGCAACGCAATTGATTGGCAGGCGTCTATTTGTCCCTAATTGGCAATAGCCTCTGAAATTTCATATCTCGCTAATTACAACCAAACCAAGTTCCGTTCAGTCCAACACTGTTTGCGACACTTCTTTTGCTTTTCTTTCGTTCTAGTCAGTCTTTCTATTGCTCCAGAGGTTTATACTCTTTGAAAGTGTTCAGGTAAGTCTCAAATCACGTAATTTTGACATTCCGTCTGACAGAATCGGAACTCAAGGTTGAACAATTCGACGACTTGAGGTTGAGCCCAAGTTAAGCTCCCAATAATCTACCGGAACGAAGGAAAGCATAGGAACAGCAGCAGTAATGGATTCGGAGAATATGGATATCGATGATTCGACTGTGTTTGTTCCTCGGCCTAAACGCTTCAAGGTATTCATCTGTCCCTCTTACCGCGCGATCTCTGATCCAATTTTCCTGCAGCATCAATCCTACCAACAAACGCTGAAGGAAGTCCACCTACCATCCGCTTTCCAGCAATCGCATCTAGAGCATGAAGTTGGCGTACGCCCACGTTCCATTTTCTCCTATTCATTTTCTAACGGGACCATAGGACAATGATTCGCACTTCCATGAAGCACTCGACCACTGGAGACAACTTAACCTCGCACCCAGCTTCATCGAATTCGCCAACAAGGCCGATGGGCTGTCCGCCTCCATGCCGCTGCTGCTGCACAACTGGCGTGAAATTTACGTTTTATGGGAGGCGGCCCTGAGCTGCGCAGACGACGAAGGGCTGAGGGCCCTTCTCGAGTATGTCAATCTATCACGTTTCAGGACCCGGCTAATTTCGTTTTAGCCTACTTCAGAAAATGGTGCACGATCTCCGCACGACCGTCGCGCCGGTGTATGGTTCGCTACTCGACCGACTTCTTGCCCTGCTCCCGCGAGCTATATCCGCGGCCGCCCTCACTGCGCTCTTGGAAACGCTTTCGTCGCTATTCCGTTACCTACTTATTCCCGCCGTCGACAATACATTACTGGCACAAACGTGGGAGCGTGTATGCACGGTTTTACCCAAATGTATGGGTGAGATTCAACGCGCTGTGGCCGAGGTTTGGGGTGCTGTTTTAAGAAGACTAAAGGCTACACCACGCGAGGAAGCGGTCCGGCTGCTGGCTGCTAACACAGCACTGATAGAAGATGCAAGCGCATGGGCGATTGTCTACGCGTCAAAGGTGTGTATTTTTTCAATGAAAAAATTGTGTTAATATTTAGTGCTTCTTGCATTAGTCCGTTTCGCAGACGCTCCATACATGTACGGCTTCGCTTTATCAATCCTTGATCTCGTATCACCTCTCCGACACTGAGGACCCAAAGCCAACCTACAAACTCATTCGCCGATCGCTGACCGCACTCATCCACCACGTCAAAGGCGCCGAGCAGTTCTCACCTGTTGGCGATGTCGTAATGAATATGTTCATAACCACACAGAAAGCGGTGGACCTGTCGAAGGAGGAAGATATCGAGCGCCTGAGCAGGATGATGGAAGTTACATCCGTCGTCGCCAGCGTCCGCCATGGAGCGCGACTGACAGACGCACAGAAGGCCACCCTCTTTTCAGAGCTCGGCGCCCTGCAGATCATCCCGCAGATGCACACTGTCCTGCTGCGGTACACGCTGCCGCTGCTGATGGCTGGTGACATGTCGCTCTGGCTCGGTCCGGGCCTCAAGTTCCTCCAGCGCATCTGGAACCGCGCGCATATCGAGTTCACGCTCAAGTTGCACCTGTGCCTGGCAGATGCCGGGTGGCACGGATGGAAACTCGTCGCCGTGCCCGTACTCTTCAAATCCACGTTGAAACCCGAGATTGGCCTGTTGGAGGAGGCACAGCATAGGGTCCTGATTGGTTTTTTGGCGACGCTTATGAGGGGTCAGAAGCTGGGCAGTGTCGCGGAATTGGATCTCGGTTGGAAGAGGAAGATAGAAGGCATTGTCAGTGCGCGGTTGACGACCGGGAAGTGGAAAGAAGGCGCGATGGCCTCTGCGGTACGCACCCCCTTTCCATATGTACACGCGCTCTTCGTTGCTGATTTTCTCTTCGACTTAGCTCATTGAACTGGAAAATCTATTGGCGCTGGTCCCCCTTTGTTCAGATCCCATGGCTCCTTGCATGATTAAAATTGTCCAATCATATCTCGAGAGCCCCATCCAAGAGGCGGACAGGAAAGAGGCGGCCCGCATTCTTTCATTGTCTATGCATATCATTTCAAAGCGCGACACGAAAGAGTGGGTGGGCCAGGCTGATCTGAATACCTGGACAAGAAAGGGCCTCAAAAACTGGGCCTGGTCTCATGAGTTCGTTTCTGGACTCGTGGCCATCGCGCAGGCCAGGTGAGCATCTCCCCATCTTGTCAGTAAAAAATATCTCATAGCTATTCAGCCCCACGGCACCGTCGATTTCTCTCTCCGATATCTATGTGCCCCTACGCGCTTCCCTCCTCTCCCACTCGCGTCCCGTGCGTCTGGCTGCGCTTCACCTCCTCGACTCGAAGCTCGTGGACCCCGCACACGACCAGGTTGAGGTGCTCAAACGCTGCCTGCAAGGAGAGGAGGTGCCCATCGATATTCAGGGCGTGCGCGAGCGCGTGCTACGTATCGGGCGCGTCGGGCAGGTTGTTGGCGACGAGAAGGGTGCGGATCTCTGTGCGCGCTGGCTCATCTCTCAGCTCAAGGTCAACTTGCGCCCGCTCTGGTCGCCCGCGGCGGCGGCGCTGGCGTCGCTAGCGCAGCGGTTTGGCGACCTCGTCTGGCGGCTGCTGTTTGAGGAGCTGCAGAAGATGAGCGTGGTGGAAACGATCGGCACATCGGAATCGCAGTCGTCGGTAGAGCGTGAACAGGAACCCAATGGGGAGAGTGGGGAGGACGACGGGGAGGACGATCCATGGGAGGAGGAGCGTACCTGGCGAGACCCGAGCTCCCACAAGCTACGAGGGGTTGTCATCCTTTGGGATGACCCAGAAGGCGAGAGGAAGCGCTCGCTAAAAGTGCGTGATATGCGTTTTGTGGCGTATAGTCCTCACCATTATTTTCTGCGATTTAGGCAGAGGAAGCGGAAGAACGATTCGATCACCAATCGTACGAGCATCAACTCCTCTCTACCTTGGGCGAGTGCTCCGTACTCGTCGAGAAGCACAACAGGGAGCTTGTACCCTACTTCTTGACGCTGAGCGGACACAGCGACGTGTCCATCTCGTCGAGTATGCTGCCCAAACCCAAGCTCCTGGCGTGGCTCACCCTATTCTCCAAATTCTCAAACCCCAGAGCCTTGTATTGTACCGAAACCCTTCGCTCACTCTACATCACGCTCCTTTCTCACCCCGATCGCGCGCTGCAAAATATGGCCCTGACCTGTTTGTTCACTTACAAATCCCCGCATCTAACCCCGTTTGAAGAGCTTCTGCGTGCTCTGTTGGACGACACGCGCTGGAGAGACGAGCTCTCGCTCTTCAGCTTCGACACGATCCCTGATGCCTCGCGAAAGGAAGTTATCGATGTCTTCATTCGCCTGCTCTTTGGTGTCATGTTGGAGAAGAAAGGGCGCAACCGCGGCGGTGGTGGCGGCGGGGATCGGAGAGCGGCTGTTCTGAGTGCATTCACTGGGTGCACCGATCAGGAGCTTGGGTTGCTGGTCGACCTGATGTTGCGACCTTTTGGGTGGAATAGGGCATCAGCCGTGCTGGACCCTCAGGATGGCTTCAGGACAGAACATATCGACGCTCAGATCTCGAATAAGCAGCTCACAGGTTTCCTGACACTCCTAGGCGACGTCCTGAAGAACTTGGGCTCACGCCTACGCACATACTGGCCTGCGCTGCTTGGTACAACGATCAATCTGCTCAATACAGTGCAAACTCAGATCGAATCGACTGGTGAAGAGAAGGATGCCGAAGGCGGAGATATACCTAGAGATGATGACACTATAGTCGAGGACGTGGAGGTTGTGGAGGATTCTACAGGCGATGATGCGTCACCACAGGCATCGTCCAAGATCGCGCGGTCGATTCGGCAGCTCGGGCTGAAGCGCTTCACGGATTTCTTCCGAGTTCCCGTTATATTCGACTTCACGCCGTTCATGAGTGCCGCATTTACCTCTTTCATCAGCCCACGATTGCCTTCTCTGGACAGGGAGAACACCCAGGCGCCATCGGCGCTGTTGGAATTATTCTATACGTGGACTATCGACGGCGTGCACATACCCTTACTGGTCGATTTCGACAATACGGCCCTGCCCAAGATATATGACTGTCTTGTCTCGACAAACGTCAAGCCAAGTGTCATCTCTCGTATCTTCGACATTGTGGACAACCTATTGAGCTGTTCAACTGAAGACGACTACACGCGGGATGTTGCTCTCAAGCCTCACGTATCGCGATTGCTGACGAATCTCGCTGTTCTGGTCGAGCGTACGAAGGGCTCAGCCACCATAGCCACTCCCATCGGCCAGCGTCAGATCACCATCCTTTCCGAGATCGCTCAGTACTCCACCAACTCGGAACAGGCATCGACACTCCTAGACCTATTCAACCCACTGCTTCGCCGCCCGGCGAAGATTGTCCCTGAGAAGGTCAAGGCTGGAATCGTCAAGATCATTGGTGAGCTCCTGCACCTGATCCCGGACATGAAGGATAGGGAGAGCGCGACATATCGGAAGACATACGCTTTATTGTCACAGCTGTTCCAGTCGCTGAGATCGCGCCCCAGTCGAATCAACCTTGTGGCGACCTTCCAGCATCTTGCTCTACTTGACGGATCGCTAGCGGAGGTAGCTTCACTGATGGAAGCGTTGAATGCGTATTCCGCCAAACGCATGGACGAGCCGGACTTCGATCGACGTCTTATTGCGCTGGGAACGCTTAACGAGACGAAGCATGCGACGCTTTCTTGCTCGGAATGGCTGCCTATCCTGTACAATATGTTGAACTTCATCCAGGACCCCGTCGAGTTGGCCATTCGCAACAGTGCGTCGTACGCCATGCGGCACTTTATCGACCTGGTAGCTGCACAGACGTCGCCCGAACATGAAGACACTTTCATCAAGGTCCTGTTCCCCGGCCTAAAGAACGGCTTGCGATCGAAGAACGAGCAGGTTCGAATTGAGGTCCTGGGCGTCATCGCATATTCAGTAGAGAAGTGTGAGCACATGCCAATGCTACAAGAGATGCGCATATTACTTGAAGGAGGCGACGACGAAGCGAACTTCTTCAACAACATTCTCCATATTCAAGTGCATCGTCGCTCGAGAGCCCTTCGAAGGTTGGCTGACCATTGCGAGGCCGGACATTTAAAGAGCACCACCATTGCGGACATTTTTGTCCCGCTCGTCGCGAACTACATTGTCTCAACAACGACTGTAGATCATCATCTGGTCACCGACGCGATACTAGCAACTGGTCGAATGTCGCGTCAACTTTCCTGGGGTCCATATTATGCACTGGTACAAAAATATTTGAAACTCTCGCGCACGAAGGACGAGTCGGAGCGCGTTTACGTACGTGCCCTTGTTGCGTTGTTGGACAACTTCCACTTTTCGATGGAGCAAGAGTTTGCTCCCGAGGCGACCACCGAGAACCCAGATGAGGACGGAGAGGACGCCGATTCAGCGGAGGCGGAGGTAGCGGTAGCGGCGAGTGTGGCATTGGCGGCGCAAGAACTCAAGAAGTTGACACGTATTGCCGACGCGGTCAACCTTCGCCTACTACCCAACCTTTTGAACCACCTGGAGAAACACGATGTCACGACCGACGATAATACTCGCATTCCACTCTCTATCGGTATCATCACCGTCGCCATGCATCTGCCGGTAGCCACCCGTGAAGGACAAATTACTCGATTGCTGACAATTCTTAGCCAGATTCTTCGAAGCAAATCGCAGGAAACCAGGGATCTTGTTCGCGACTCATTAAACCGCATAGCCGTCCATCTCGGTCCTACATACCTTCCCATCATCCTCCGCGAATTGCGTGCTGCTCTGTTGCGCGGGCCCCAGCTTCACGTTCTCGCATATGCAACCCATTCATTGGTCATCCATATCACGAACGGAGAGCACGCCAAAGAGTTCATCAATCTCGACAATTGTGTTCACGATGTGGCATATGTATCTGCTGAGGTCATTTTCGGACAGTCGGGGAAGGATGTGCAATCGGAGGATTTCAAGACCAAGATGCGCGAAGTCAAGGTTGCATCATCCAGAGCGCTCGATACCTTTGCTACCATGGCCAAGTTTATCACACCGTCTCGTATCAGCAGCCTTCTCGGACCCATCAAGACCATCTTGCATGAAACGGAATCAAGCAAGGTCATAGCTCTAGTCGACGAAGTTCTCAAACGTATCGCGACGGGTCTCAATGGAAATCAGCATCTTGTTCCTACAGAGCTCCTCGTCCTCTGCAATACATTGATCAGTCAAAATGCCAAATTCTTGCAGCAGACAGCCTCACGTCGGAAGAACGTCGTCAAAGGAGATGCGATTGTTCAGATGAAGCGTAAAGTAGCGAAAGAGGCCGATCATTATACTAACAATTCTTTCCGGTGCGTACATCACTAGCTCTTCTTCCTCGCTCGAACATCTAATCATTTTTATAGCTTTGTGAACTTTGGTCTGGATCTGTTACTTACGGCTCTCAAGCGAAATCGGTTCGACTTTAAGGAATCAAGTCACATTGCCCGACTTGAATCCATGGTTGTCGTGATTGGAAACACTCTATATTCGACCAACGCCACGGTCCTAACACTTGCAATGCGCTGCGCTGCAGGCCTTGCTAAATGCCCTCTGAAGGCGATTGAAAAGTCGCTCCCCGTCGTCGTTCGCCAAATCCTCGACATTATCAAGCAAACTGGCAACACGGAGTCCGATCTCATTCAGGTCGCATTCAAGGCTCTGGCAACGATTCTGCGTGACGGTCCTCCGGTTCAAGTCAAAGAGAAGGATCTCATCTATCTTATTGAACTTCTTTCGCCTGATCTCGAAGATCATGCTCGGCAAGCCTCCGTTTTCACCCTCTTGCGAGCGATTGTTGCTCGCAAATTCATCGTTCCTGAGATATATGACCTCATGGAAAAGGTGTCGGAGGTTTCCGTGACAAGTCAATCTCCCCAAGTCCAGGAGCTTTGCCGCGGTGTACTCCTCCAGTTCCTCCTTGATTATCCTCAAGGAAAAGGCCGACTACGCAACCAAATGGCATTCTTTGCCAAGAATCTTTCTTATATCCACGAAACTGGTCGAACAAGTATTATGGAGCTTCTTGGCGCAGTCATCACCAAATTCCAGGCAAATCTCATTCAAGAGTACGCGGATCTACTCTTCGTAGCTCTTGTCATGGTCGTGGCCAACGACGATTCAACGAAATGCCGCGAAATGGCCGCTCAGCTCATCAAGAATATCTGGAAGCGACTCGATGACGAACGTCGAGATGCGCTGCTGTCTCATCTACATTCTTGGGCCTCGCAAACAGCACAGCCATTGTTGACCTGGGTCTCTGCGCAGGTCTGTGGTTTTGTTGTCGACGTTGCCCAGGCCGACTCGCTTCCGTATATCCAATTGATCATCAACGACCTCAACACTTCACTACTTCGAAGCTCGGCTGGTATCAACGCGATAGAGGATGCAGAGGATGGCTTTGACCAAATGGACGTTGAATTGGAATGGCAACTCCCCTACCATGCACTTACCGTTCTGGCGAAGGTGCTCCGTGTTTTCCCCGATTTTGCGACTCAAGACGGTAAGATCCCATGGCCATCCGTCGTCGACCACCTCCTTTTCCCGCACGCTTGGGTCCGGACAGCAGCCTGCCGCCTTTTGGGTTTGCTCTTCAGCGCCGTTCCAGCTTCCTCCCCACAGCCTGATCTACCATCCGACTACCCTCTTTCAAGCGCTGGTATGCGCGTTGTCGCTCGAAAGCTGACACAACAGCTCAAGAGTGAACATCTGGATCAAGCGCTTGGTCTACAAGTCGTCAAAAATCTCTTCTACCTTGGAAAATGCTTCTATCTCATCCCGATGTCCGATAACGCAGCCGTCGAGATAGATGTGGAGAGTATTTTGGATAACGAAAACGAAGGCTTGCCAGAAAACGGGGCTTCTCGGCCACCTCCTGAGGATAGGGATGGCTTGAAGGACTCGACCAATCCATTACCCTGGCTATTTTCTAAAGTTTCTTATCAAATCAAGTCTGGGCATATTGCACGTCGTAGCAAGGCAATCGGCAAAGTACTTGATTATCTACTATTTCGTAGGCCTTTTTTGACATCTTTTTGCAGCCGAACTGGGCCCAGCAGCCCCTGGCGGGCCTTCGGTGGTTCGCCGCTATGTCATCGCACATGGACGCAGAGCGCCTAGAAAAATTCCTCGTCCACATCCTCACCCCTGTCTATCGCCTAACTGAAGATGATACCATTCGAGATCCCCAGATGGGTACGTCGTAAGCCTGGCTTGTGTGTGCATAATGACGCCTAAAGTCTGTCTTTCTAGATGAGCTGAAAACAACTGCCATCGAACTACAAGATCTGGTGCAGTCCAAAGTTGGCACCCCCAAGTTTGCGCATATATACAATCAGATCAGGCAGAGTGTCCTCGGATTGAGGCGCGAGCGCAAGGTGGCCAGGGTACTACAGGCTTCTACGAACCCGGAAGCCGCTGCGAGGAGGAAAATCCAACGTAACGTCATCAAAAAAGACAGTCGAAAACGGAAGGACAGAGGCTTCCTGTACGTTCCCTTTGTGCCATTGTCTTTGCTATCTAAATGGTCCCGTCTTCCTTAGCGAATCGAGAGGGAAGTCAAAACGTCCCAGAGAGGAGTAAATACGATATTAACGATATTCATGTCTTTTTTTGGAAATGCTTTGCTCTTATTTATCTTACCCAACGCCCTCAATCCTCGCAGTGTATAACACAACATCATAGTTCCATTTTTATGCAACCTTTCTCTCCTAATTACAGACATTCAAAGTCCGGGGCGTACTATTTCCCGAGGAATCCCTGGATTTACCAGGTTGCTTGATTGAACTTTGGTGGTGTGTGCGCCACTGAGCGCTAAACTTCAAGCTTCATGCTTCGACTGTGTCAGGTGTTGATCAGGTGCGAGCATTTCTTGGCTTCGAGGTTCTTCACAGGTGCTTACGACTGCCTTCGGTGACCTACAGTATGTCAGTGAAGGCCTTCACTTATGAGCGCTTATTTCCTAACAGCCCCGCGGATCGTTACAGGCGCGTTTTTTCTTTTCTCCCTGCACTACATAGCCCTCGTGTGCCTCTTCCTTCCCATTCACTCGCTGCATTCCGCAAGTGATTCGCATAGTGAGGCTGATTCCAATTGTATTTCAATGTTCGCATATGTAAGTATCCACCGGACTTGGATTCTTCGGATACTGATTTGGTCAGAAAACTCTATTCCGCTCTTCTACCGCGAGGTTCTTCCGGCATGCCTGCTTTCTATTGCAGCATGTTCAAGATAATACAACGTTCTTGCTACCTTGGTATCCATGCTGCCCGCACCCTGGCACATTTAAAGGGCAGGATCAATCCTGCACACCCCACTTAACTTCACCCTCGCGATATCAGCCTAAAGCTATTTCACCACCATGCCCGGCTCATATGTCTCCGACAATCCACCTTCTGAACATGGAAGTTTCGCCACTGTTGACGACGAAGACACTGTCGCACTTGGTATCGGATTATCCAATCCTCAGCTTCTCACTGGGAGTAGACAGATGCTTGATCTGGTGGATAAACTCCACAATACGGGGTATGTTTTATAGATCCTTTATCTTGAAACAGTGAAGGCTTATCACGACAACCCATCGTAATTCTAGGGTGAACGTCGATATCGATCTCCCGCAGATTGCGGTCATCGGCTCACAGAGCGCGGGCAAGTCGTCGCTCATCGAGAGTATCAGTGGGATCACCCTTCCGCGCGCATCCGGAACATGTACACGGTAAGGACCTTGCTCTTCCTGATCGATGTATATCGTTTGACTAACTCAACGTTCTGTTCAAAAGTTGTCCCACTGAATGCCGCCTTTCGCGCAAGAACGCCAAATGGCAGTGTCTTGTTTTCTTGCGTTACATCGTTGACCCTAATTCCGGGCAGCCTTTGGGCCAGGCACGTGTCGTACCATTCGGGGAGATAATCTACGACAAGAGTGAAGTCGAAGACCGTATTCGCCGCGCCCAACAGGCGATCCTGAACCCCAATCGACCTGTCCAATACTTCTTGGAGAACAATCTTGAAGGAGAAATCCCTGATTCCCAACTCAGCTTTTCGATCAATTGCGTCAGCATACAGATTACTGGACCAGATGTTGCCGATCTTTCCTTCTGCGATTTACCTGGTGAGCTTGATGCATGTAGCTTTTATCTGGGCCGCGCAGTCGTTTATTTCCCTTCGTTTTCAGGTTTGATAGCGACTAGCTCTGACGCAAAGGGTGCCGACGACGTCAAACTTATCACGTCACTTGCTGAATCCTATATCAAGAAGGAAAGCTGCATCATCTTGCTGACTGTTACTTGCGAGAGTATGTGTCTGCATTCTCATCCTGCAACGTATTTATATCCGATCGATTTATAGCCGACTTTGAGAATCAACCTGCTCATGGTCTCGCTAAAAAATGGGATCCACAGGGACAGCGAACTATTGGTACGTCTCATCACCTCATGAATATTCGGTCTCATGGATGTATCGCCAGGGGTGTTGACGAAGCCCGACCGTATTCCTGCCGGGGACGAAGCGCACTGGCTGCAATTCATCCGCAACGAGCGTCAGCCCCTCAAAAATAACTGGTTCTGCGTCAAGCAACCGAGCTCGAATGAGCTCCGGGCAAACATGGCGTGGGCGCAAGCCCGACAGGCCGAGAGCAACTTCTTTTTGTCGACGGCGCCGTGGTCTGATCTGGACAGCATTTACCAGAAGTACCTCCGCACTGAAAATCTTGTCGTGCGGTTGAGCGTCATTTTGTCAGATTTGATATCAAAGAGGTAACCACAATCATATAATCCTACTTTGTTATGTCGGTTGATCACTCCTTTCTTGGCGCAGGATCCCAGAGATTGAAGGGGAGCTCCAGCGCAGCATCAAAGCCGCTCGCACTGCGCTTGCTGCTCTCCCGCCTCCTCCTCCGGCGAGCCCCCACAGCGAGGTCGCTGCGTTACTTCAGAGGTTCGCGGCGGACCTACAGCTGCACGTTGAGGGCATCCCGAACAAGAAGGGCCTTCTGCAAGTGATTCGTCCAAAACAGGAACGCTTCCGCGCAGCAATCCGCGAAACCGCACCGAACTTCCGCCCGTTCGAGCGGTCGTATGAGGGGTTGCGGCACATTGCCCCTGCCCGCTTCTTGATAGATGAAGAAGGTCGGCAGTGGGACGGCGAAGCTAGCGACGACGAGGAAGACATACTTGAGCATGATGTTCACGGGGAGAACTATTCGGATGAGCCTGGCATGATCGACGGTGCAGGACATTCGTTCCGGAACCGAATTTACATTGACGAGGTGATGGATATTGCTAATGGGTAAGTGCCTACATCTCGCGCTGCTGGGAATAGACACTTATGCGCCTCAGGTCACTCACCCGGGAGCTCCCTGGCCACTTCCCCTACAGCGTGCAGAAAGCAATCATAGAGAAGATCATTCAGCAGTGGAAAGCCCCAGCGCTCGAGCTTTGCCAGAGTGTCTACCAGTTCGTGTCTGAGCATGTAAAGGAGCTTGTTAGAAAGAACTTCGCGCACTTCGGACAAGGCACCCTTGAACAGCGCGTCAGGTATCTGCATATTCAACTGAGCCTGTCCACCAAGGATTACTCACGTCTTCGTTTTTTTTGCAGGGTCATCATGAACAAGCACATCCAGGAGCACATGGCCAGCGCACAAGCCAAGATTATCTGGCTCCTCGCTCTCGAAGCGCAGCCCTTCTCGCTCAATACGCACTACTTCACCGACTACCGCAGCAAGTTCGTCGCATACTACCGCGGACAGCGCCAGAGGTATGCCCGGCCCGAGCTCAGTCCCGCCGTCGACGCGTTCACGAACAATCGCACTGCCGAGTCTACGGGCCTGGTGAATGCCGCCAGCGAAGCAGTGAAGCGGTTGATGTCTGCGTTCGCAGAACTGAGCATAGACGTGTCCTCGGCGCAGCTGCAGAAGATCCTCGCAGAAGACACCATGGAGCCGGCGCTCTGCATCATGGCGGACGTACGGGCGTACTTCCAGGGTAAGCTGACTTGTTTTCGGTCCAATCGTTGAATGGTGGTAGGCTGACCGGAGGGTTTCCAAACCTTTTCGCTGCAGTTGCGTACAAGCGTTTTGCGGACACAGTCCCACTTGCCATTGACCACGAGCTTGTTCGTGGTGTTGGTATGTCTGGGGAGGTGATCGCAACGCTATATGCGCATCTGGGAATGAACGATGCGGCAGGACATAGAATTTGTCGCGACCTGGCTCAGGAGAGCCCACAGGTCGCAGACAAGCGTGCAGATCTTGAGAAAAAACTGGAGAGATTGGAGTGTGCTCACAGTGAATTACTCTGTCTTGGTTCATAGTGTTCCTTCCATGCCAAATTGTGTATCGCGTATGAGAAAAAAAATCATATCAGCGTATTAGGGCATTATTTCAATAGTGGGGGATATACATATGGCTACGACAAACAAGATAAGCAGCAAGCAAATTACACAATGATTGTATGCGTACGCGAATGTTAATAAAAACAGCAAATGGCCGGTCGACAGACGAAGGATCTGATCCTTGTGCGGAATCCCTCAAATCAGTATACATGTGGAGAGATCCAGCCTCACGCCCATAGCCGCCGAGTCCTGCAGCACCGCCGTGCGCATCCGCAGATCCTCCAACTCGCGTTCCATCTTGTGCGTCCGCTGCCGTTCCTGCAAGCGCAGCTTGCTGAGCATGGGCAGCATGCGGTTCACGCCGGTCCACAGGTCGTACCGGGCCTTCACAATTTCGAACAGCCCTTCGTTCGCGTCTTCGCAGTCGTCCCATGTGACCCCGCGCTCGATGTCGCACTCGGCAGAGAGGAGATGTGAGAGGTACAGAGCGGGCCCGGCCTCGTCGTCGATGATTGAAACGCCCACCGTGAGCTGGCTAAGACACTTGAAGGGCGTCGTCGGTGTTGTTTCTGGGGTCTCGGTTGCATCTATGAAAAGGCCGAGGTGTTTGAGGTGAGAGCAGTGGCGGGCGAATGGGACCAGGGCTTCAAGCGTCAGCGATGACTCGGTAAGAAAGATAGGCTCGGTATTAAGCATGAGCGTTTCAATAGCCGGGCAGGAAAGGGCGAACATCTCCATGTCCTTCTGTGTGAGGAGCAGGGGATGTTGGTAAGCAATTTCGAAACAAGTGAGTTTGGGCATTTTGAAAAGGGGTTTCAACATTTCCAGTCTAATATTCGAGCCGCTGTCGTCCTCGGAGGACGGCTCTACTATGCAAGGATGGAGTGCCGAGATGAGGTAAACTTCTTCGACTACTTGGCAATGTTCCGAGACCGCAGAGATGAGCCGATGGATGGAATCCGCTGATTCACTGACGCGCCCGGAGTCAACGTAAAACTGGGTGAGGTTTATTGGTGAAAAGGGCGCCTTAATAAACCGAGTGGTGTCTTCAAACCTGGCCGTCAGGGAAAGGTCGTATAGAGCGGGAAAGGCACCCTGGGTTAATGTCGGTTTGAATGATGCAATGTCTTGAAAATCCCCCAAGCCCTGGTCGTCTTTATATTGAAATTCAATGGAAGACAGGCGGTCCAAATGTGACAGAGCCTCGGTAACTCTCGTCGTGAGATAGAAGCGCGGAAATGTCACTTTCTGCAAGTTGGGTAGCTGGCGTAAAAGGTGAACAAGGTCGTCTTCGATGTTACGGACGGGAACGTGTGAGCAGAGGTCAAGGGTGGACAAGTTCGGCATTCGATCAACAATCTCTTGGAAAAAGGGTAACATTGATAGCTGGTCGGGAAGATATACAACGAACTTCTTGACACCGCTGTGCATGAACAGGCTACATAGGCTGAGGGGGGCGTTCCAATCGAGTACTTGTAGATTGGGGAGGATTTCGAGTCGTCGACGCGTCCTTGCAATATCATCAAATACACTTTGTTTCAGCTGTGGTTTGGCATGGTATTTCACTCGCCGTACACGACGCGCATATTTTTCGAACCGCTTCCAGTCGCTGGCATCTGGGAGGCGTTCGAATTCCTTCGGTCCGGTCAACTGGAGAACAAATGGGAAGGCAGTGCACGTACGTAATTGTCATCCCGTTCAGCCTTCAGTGGACTCAAAAGACTAAATAGTCGGTATAGATTGCCGACGTCCTTCCAGAGCACATCCATCGCGATATCGAGCCATTGTTTACACACTTGAGCATTGACCGCATTCGACGGGGGATCCAGATAGCCGAAGATCATATCAAGGAGCTCGGGTATTCCCAACACACGATGGGTTGGACATGTTATGGCTCCGGAGAGCATGGTGCAAGAATAATGGATGGCGGTTGACTTTGAAGCTCACAAGGTCTATTGAATATTCGTAGCGAACTTTGAACAAATTGCATCAGGTGACACATTGCTCTCACGGCGTGACTGAGAAACCGGCGCGCGCCGCGGACTCCGGACACTGAGTGCACTGTGCAGTTTGAATTTGAACAGTAACTCGCGGCTTGTTTGGAATAGATGCATATGTACAGGCGCAAAAAGCAAAAGCACTCTCCCAACACTCTCCTTACCAACTCATTACATCTCGAAATGTTCAGCAAAATACTGAAGATCAAAACGCGTGGTGATCTTCCGAATGCAACCTTCTATAGCTTCCTCGGACTTCATATCATTTGGACAGATTTGGACGTTTAAGGATTCTTCAAGAATATAAGACACGACGCCGACTATGATTGTGGAAGTATATTTACAACGTGGACCCCTGTGCATTAGAACGCCAACCCCTTGCTCTCACCCTCCAATTCCAGCGCCGCCAACAGTGATTCGAGCCTCTTACTAACATCCGTAGGATCCTGTAAAATCGCATCGCTCCCACGTAGATCCTCTATTATATCACGCATCCGTCCCCAATCTTGTACACGAACCTTGCTCAGCATAGGCACCGTGGTTATTGCTTTGTCCCATAGTTCACTCCGCGCCTCTTTAATGTGGTTGAGTTCCTCGCTTATGTCATTGTCTTCGTCCCATAGAGGTTCCGCTGTGATTTCGCATTCCGGGCCAAGCAGCTGCGAGAGATAAATTGCGGGGTTTAACCATTTATCAATCATAGAGTAGCCCATATAGAGGTATTGTAGAGATTTGAAAGGTTTTGGTGCTGCGGTCGGAGAAACCTCCGGTACTGCGATGGCGGTGGCATTTACAAAGAGCCCAAGGTGCTCAAGTTTCGGGCAGTGCTGCGCAAATGGAACAAGAGCCGCAAGAGTCAGCGTTGACTCGGTAAGATATATGGTGTCAATGCCCAGTCTGATGTTCTCAAGGGCCGGGCATGAAGATGCTAGAAGCGTGATGTCCTGCTGCGTCATAAG
Organism: Hypholoma fasciculare; assembly: GCA_016801325.1. Lineage (NCBI taxonomy): Eukaryota > Fungi > Basidiomycota > Agaricomycetes > Agaricales > Strophariaceae > Hypholoma > Hypholoma fasciculare. The sequence goes on from JAEKIV010000020.1 coordinate 98,287, forward strand.
TAGGGGGTATTGGTGCTGCAGTTCAAAGATGACGAGATGCGGCAATGTGAAAATGGGTTTGAGAGTGTCCAACGTGATATAGCCGGGAGGCTGATCTGTGATATTTGTGACAGAGGCATCCAGTATCGACGAGAGCTCGAGGACTTCAAGCGGCGGACAATTCTCTGAGAGAGCAGAGAGTAACTGGTGAACGGAGTCTGGGGTCTCGATGAGGCGGTCGGAGTCGTTGCAGAAGTGGGTCAGCCTGCTGAGTGAGAAAGGTACCTTGATAAAACGAGTGGCGTCATCGTAGCTCACGTACATGTACAGCCTAAAGAGACGCGGAAAAGCACCCTCAGTGAGCGTAGGATTGAATGACGCAACATCGAGGAGGTCCCCACTAAACAGTTCGTCGACTGAATCGTCCCTGTGGACGTCAATGGAAGATAGGTGTTCCATATCTGAGAGGCATTTGGCAATCTTTGTCGTGAAATAGTAGTACGGAAAAACCACGTCTTGGAGTTTTGGCAATTTCTGCAAATAATAGACGAGGTCGTCTTCGAAGTCCCGTACAGGGATGTTTGCCCGGATATCAAGGAAGGATAGGTTGGGCATACAAGAGGCGAAGTATTTGAATATATCTCGCTGCGAATCCAGCATGTCTTGACGGAGATATAGCACAAACTTCTTGACACGACTGTGCAGGAAATAACCGATAGTGTACAGTGGCCGGTCTTTCACAGCAACCCATTCCAGTGTATGCAAATTCGGAAGAATTTCGCTTTGTGTATTCATCTCCTCCAGTATCTCGGAAATAAAATCACCAAGTTGAGGAGTAACGTGGAGCTTGAGCCGTCGCACACGACGCGCATGTCTCTCGAACCGCCTGTAGCCATTGTCGCTGAACTATAGGCTGCTCAGCCCCCGAGCGATGGAAAAAAAAGTAAAAGCAACCACGCACATATGGCCCATATACATCTGACTTCCGTGGACCCAACAAACTGAGTAATCGGTGCAGGTCATCGACTTCTTCCCAAAGGACATCGAGTGCGAGATCGTGCCACAGCTTGCACACTCGCGCATTGACAGCATTGACAGACAGGTCTGCAAAGCTGAAGATGATACTGAGAATTTCTGGGACTCTTAGAGCATGAGGAGTTGGGAGTATCATAGTATTAGGGGACGCGTAGACGTTAGGTGGTGGTTCACATTGTAGAGTATGATCCGGTCATAATCAGGTGACTGTTCACACGGTACCATTGAATTCCGAAATCAATCCGAAATGCTAACATTTTGCGTCTTCAGCACGCTTCAAAGGTGAAGCAAGTGCCTCAACGAGCGTAGATTTTCAGCTTTAACGTCCAATTCCAATTTTTCATAAACCTGGAAAAATTGGCAAGATAATTTTTCCGATATGACTCGGATTCGATCTTCCCTTCGCACTTTCTAAATTCTTGGATGACACTTGCCAGGCCTATGATAAGATTTTTACAAACTAGGCGCGTTGAAGCAGGGTTTAGCAAGTAATATTGGAATGTTTAGTAAACATGTCAAACATGACAAACATCCGCATTCTATCAGAGCGAACCTACGGGCGCCTTTTGTCGGTGAACCGATGAAACCATGAAAAGGCGCAAGGGAACGATAATATTTTAAGACTTCCCAGAAGGAAATTGAGTGAATATGACGTTCGAGGGCCCCACCACCGATAAATAAACGGCTAGTTCAAATTCAATGAAGGGACGGTCTCGGGAATCCGCTCAGTCTGGATTTGAGCTTTATGAGGGACGAAGTCGCGAATGCTTGTATACTAACTTGTTTTTAGAAAAGACGGATTACACGGCATGGACCTTATAGGTGGACAGCATTTGATACCCAGCCTGGTATTTTATCCTCTTGCAAGCGAGAAGCTTGTGAAACGCGTTGAAAGATGCCGATATGATTATGATCTGCGGCGAAATGCCACACTTACTGTAACAGGTAACTGGCTTGCTCGATATGGGACGTCTATTTGCTTCCGTCTCGCCCTTTGCATGTGGTTCAGAGCGGTTTGAAATGCGTTTGCTCATAGATTTATGTTTGTAAGAGACACGTGTACTCAGGAACGCTGGATTTTGATAATCAGAGTCTCTAGCCTGTGAAGTCGGGGAGACTCGGGACACGTACTGATTTATTTCGCCCCCAGGGCCCACACACGGTCAGAATTTATGAGAATCCTCCGACGTGAGTCTTGTACTCGGCTGTCGGTCGCCAGATGACGAAAAGCGGTCTTGTTCCAAGCAAGGCAGTCCCTTGTTTTGTCTGCCACTCAACAGCCGCTAATCAGAGTCCCTGGATCAGTGACGCGGTGACTGTGACCGGCCATTGTACTCCTCACGTGACCTATACGGTTAACAATGAGAAGTGAAGCGAGTTACCAGATCACGATTGTCCCTTTCTTTTCTTTCATCCCACAACCTATCTTTTTGCTTGGACCACCTCTGCATATCGCACATATCGACATAGGCACTTGATGCTAAAGCGAATGGCGTCCAAGATCACCGCTCACGTAGGGATGCACCATAAGGCTGAGCAGATTAATCTTCCCTCACCGCCAGCGTCCACGGACTCCCACATGCAATACGACCACCGCGGCTCAATATCGACAGACCGCACGTCAGCCAGCCAAGAGCAGGAATACAGAGAAGAGGTTGTAACCACCACCCGGAAGCGCACACCGCAACGGCCAAAGGGCACATATCGTCTATCCGATTTCATTATCCAACGAACTCTGGGAACGGGAAGTTTCGGTCGTGTACATCTAGGTACGTGGAATGAGAACACGCGTGGAACGTTGCTAAATAACCATGCAGTGCGGAGTAAACACAATCTACGTTTCTATGCGATCAAGGTGTTGAACAAAGACCGCATCGCAAAAATGAAGCAGATAGAGCACACAAATAACGAGCAGCAGATGCTGGCGTCAGTGCAACACCCTTTCATTATCAACTTGTGGGGCGTATTCCAAGACTCAGGGAACCTCTACATGGTCATGGACTTTGTCCCCGGCGGCGAGCTGTTCACGCTCCTAAGGCGATCAAATGTACTGCCAACCCCTATCTATATTGTCTTGTCCTGATTGGAAATCCCGCAGCGCTTCCCCGATCCCGTTGCCAAGTTTTACGCTGCAGAGGTAGCGCTGGCGCTCAACCATCTGCACAACGAGGACATCGTGTACCGCGACCTCAAGCCCGAGAACATTCTGCTGAATGCGGATGGGCACATCAAAATAGCTGACTTCGGGTTCGCAAAGTCGTGCGAAACAACGACATGGACGCTCTGCGGCACGCCGGATTATCTAGCTCCCGAGGTGCGTTGATTAATTTCCCTGTCGTCACTCGCACGCTTAATGCACCATAGATCATCCTCCAACAGCGCTACAACAAGAGTGTTGACTGGTACGCGCTCGGCGTGTTGATTTTTGAAATGCTCTCCGGGCTCCCGCCGTACCACATGGCGGAGGTCAACCACATGGTGCTCTATGAGCGCATCACGCGCGGGCCGTCGTTTATCCGCTTCCCGGCACAGTTCAACGAGAACGCGACCGACATAATCATGAAGCTGATGGAGGGCGACGCCTCGCGGCGGTACGGAAACCTGCGGCACGGTGCGGGCGACGTCTTCGCTCACCCGTGGTTCCGAGAGGTCGACTGGGAGCAGCTTGCCGCGCGCGAAATCACCGCGCCTTATCTGCCGCGCATTAACGGCGATGGCGACGCTAGCGCGTGAGTACCGCACCTCGCGTCCCGCCGCGCCTCACCGCCCACGTACTGATTTTTTGGTGTGCAGATTTGACAACTACCCTGAGGACAACGCCGCGGACAAGTACGGCGCCTTTGAGCCGGATCCGCACGGGGATCAGTTCCCCGACTTTGAGTACACATCGCCGGCGTGACAGGTGCGCGCCGCGTATATTTTATCTTATCTACAAAAGGCCGTGCATTATCATAGCACCGCTTGTACTATGACCTCCTCGCGACCCCCACGCGCGCTGCACGCGCGCACACGACTCACTATCTGGACACCTAACCCATCGCCGTCGTGCCCCCGGACTCTACATATTACCACCCTCACTATACCTGCCCACCCGTTGCGGCTGCGCGCCCTCTGCCCCGGCCTTTGCCCGCGCACTGCCGCTGTATTTCGGACATCATTTTTTAATCTGCCGGTGTGCGGGTGCACCCGTGCTCTGTACCACTTTTCCATCTGTTGTTATATTTGTTGTGTGTTGTTGCATGTACCCCGAAATCCAAGCTGGATGATCTTCAACCCGTGTAGAACGGATATGAGCGGTTCATTAAATGTTGTGTGTTGTGAAGGGCTGTCGGATGGTGCTCGGCCACCCGGGGAGTACGAGAGCGCTGTGAATTATTTCGTATGTTGTGTTCTGTAAAAAATGTGGTGTGCTCTGTTGTTGCAGTGTAGTGGGCGATCCGCGTCTGCAGGGCACCCTGATTACCGGTTGCGGGACCGACAGGATCTGCTCGATCTACAGGACGACTAATACTTAGTAAGAGTAAGTGCTGTGTGGCTTCATGGATCTGCGATATGAGCGAATATGGGCATTACGGTACCGGACGACTATAAATGTTGCGCCAGATTAGTGATCGCCAGGCTTCACCATGGTGTGCTATGGTATGCTGCACCCCGGTCCTGTTGTCAATGTTGTTTTTAATATCATTTTTCACAACATGACTTTTCAACGAGATGAAGACGGGTTGTAATAGCTGTTACAGGGCCCCATGTGCTACATGATATGGGTATATGTATAGGCAAGCAGATTCAAGTTTATGTCGAATACTTCCATAGATCACGTCGTTGGTTGGGTGAGAGGGCAACGAGAGCGGTAATGTTGAAACAAGGAGAAGTAAACAGAGGATCGCGTTCATGGTTGTGTCGGGCTGTTCGCTGTTGTTCACGAGCGTGCCACAATTCGACGTTCGGCAAAATCTCGGCCATACACCCTATACCCCACAGAATCGGCAAATGCGGCCTGTATCCGCCGGGAAAGATCAATTTGGCGTGGTGTGTGTGTGCATATGGGCGCAGGGCCGCGAACCGAGGTACGGCGGGAAATGCAGGGACCGCTGACGTTGTGGCTACTGATATAATATGCTGCAGTGGCACACCTGTTGTACGTCTGTCATCAGTATAATACGAGATCAAAACTGTGTGCGTGATTCCCGGAGGATATTTGCTCGCTTTTTTGGGAGAGAGGCGCTGATACCTGTCTCATGTAATATTAACGTGGATCAACGCCATGAAGTCCAATTTGAAATTCAAATCAGAATTCTGCCTGAGGTGTGTATTGATGCTGGTATATGATCATAAGCATTGAGGTGAGAAACTCCATGCGTACGTAAGTGGCCGATGTACGGGTCAAATTATGCTTATGGTGTTCTTCTGTTAATAAGTACAGAAATATTGCAGAAAGACTCCATTTTTACAGTCGTGTGATGCCCAAATATATTGGGCTGCGACAGAATTTTTTTGTAAACCATTGGATGCCTCTCGAAAGGCGTTGACAGACGACGTTGAACGCAGAGGGAGCTGAGCATAATGAGCTTAGCTGCTACTACGCATTGCGCAATCCTATCGCAATCCTATTTTGGGAACAAATTCCTAAACGGGAAGATCCGATCATTATGTATGGTACTGCGGTCGTGAGTTCAGTGAGGCTCACTGCTGCTAAGCAAATTTACATCTGCTGCCCACCCATCATTGCGCGTCGAATGTTTGAACGGTCGGGTGTTTGAAAATTGCGTTCTTTGCCACATGTATATCCCCGCTACGCAATCGACTTGATGGCGTTTCCTTCAAGTTTCCTTTGGCCTAGACTGATTGTACTTTGTTGACAGTGCACTTCGATCTTGACCTAAATTTGAATTTGGCTCCGATGAGCAAAGAAAACAGTACCATTGGTTGACGCTTATATTTGAACCACTCATTAATGAACAGCATCCCTATGATATGCGCACTAGGTCCCCAACCAGTAAGATCTGTCCGGTGTTAATTTACGTACGGCTACGAATGGCTTTAAAAAACAAAATAGATATACAATGTATAAATAAGTCTCTTTTCGTATGCAAGTCCGAGAAATTTATTTCTACATTTTCCCGTGAACCCCGGGAGCTAGTGCGCAAGGTCAGTGCACTATGACATTGCCGATCCACTGCCAGTGGGCCCTTTAGCAACTGCATGGATCTATGTCCGTACGTAGCTGTGCTTAAACAATCTGATTTTAATATGAAGACGTTTTTTCGGCTGTACCACTTAGTACTTTACCTATAATGCTAATACTCTTTGCCTGACTGGTGAACTCTCAAACGCAAAGGCTGACAACAAAAATTTACGGAGTCGCGTTTCGGCCCGGACCCGTATTCGGACAGGACATCAATGGATAACAGTTGAATTAGGGTATTATCAATCAGATAGCATATGGACAACCCGCGAAGAGGTGCACCGCATTTTCATTTCCGATTAACTTTGCACCCTGCAGGCCCAGAAATGTGCGCATGAAGAATAGAACTACACCACAGGTGATATGATTCCAGCCATTGCTTCGCATGCACGCCATATACTTGGATTTCGTGCGTTCAAGAAGCTCAGCTACCAACATCGGGAGGCAGCATTGCCGCCGCCTCTGCAAGCGCGGTCCAGGCGGCGGCGCACGCGTCTAGAATAGAGTGCTCGCCAATCAACAGCGATATCGCCAGTTTGATCCGTCTGCCCTCGGTGTCGTCCTCGGGAACCTAAAATAAGTACGTGGAAAAGAAGTGGGGACAAGTGAGGGACTGGTGGGGGAGCGGGGCCACGACGATGCTAACCTTCGTGTCCAATATGTCAAAGAGCTGCTGCTCACTGAGACCTTCTGGCCCACTATTCGTTTTACGTGTAGCACATAGCCTCACCACGAGATGGCATATCGCACGGAGTACCTGGATGGAGTACCTGGAGAAATGAAAGGGTTTCCCGGCGTTCATGTCTTCGTCTTCGCTGTCGAAGAAATTGTTTTCGTTATCCATGTTTTCTAATTGGATCTGGAGAGCTAAAACTTCAGACAATAGCTTCATGATATCGCCGCTGTGACTTTGGTCTAAGTTGCATAGTCTAAACAGCAGGGCCCAAAGGTGGTACGACACTGCCCCATCAGCATTCACGAACAACGCAGTCCCATTCGAAGCCTCGTGGTAAATAAGCTGGGATTCACTGAAAACGCCGTGGTCCGCCGACAACGAGGCCACAATGATCTCCAGATCAAGGGTGATCGAGTGGCGGGAAGGGGGTATGAGAGATCCGAGCAAGGGAGCCCGTACAGCAAGCACATCGTCGATATCCCATGACAGCCGGTCATTTTCGTTGACATCAAGGATAAAGCCATACTGAGTGAGCAGCTGCGCATTGCTGAGGTCCTCGCCGTAGGTGTTGAAGATTTCGATGTGTGGGGGGATCTCAGTGTTGGACACCATCTCGTAAAAGAGATCATGTTTGTCAGTGTCTGTGGCTAGTTGGACGGGGGGTTCAAATTTTTGGGGAACCCGGTCATCTCCGTCGTGGGCACATTCGCAGAGGGACCCGCATTCGGCACAAACGTTGTAATCACTCTATGAAACTCAATAGTGAGAAACGGTGCGTGGAGGCTGATATTTTGGCGTACGTACCTCGAGATGAACATGATTTTCTAGAACATGGTTGAAACTAAGCGCATATACTACCGTTAACGCCAATGTGAGTTGTAATAAATACCAAACATACGCATCCGCGATAGGAACCATGGCTAGACCGTGGTATGCATCGACCAAAAAGGCCCGAGAGGAAACCATAGAAAATGCGCGGTAAAAGTCGAGTAAACGGGGTATTTGCACAGTGTGATTAATTCCAGTTTGCCACGTCGGCGTATGGCGCAGAAGAGTAGGTTCAGAATTTTCAAAATAGAAGCGCGTTACCTCTTCCTGAAGGAGTGAAAGTATTCAGCAGTGCACCTTGATTTGCACGAAGCCGATTTAGCCACTGTAACCCACCAGTATCGTGGCTCCAGCTTCCACTTTTTCGTCTCGGATTTTAGCCGCTTCGGTCCCCGTAAGACAAATACTTCCGGTCAGAGTATTCTGAACTCCAGTGACCATAGTATTTGCTTCTAGATGAAGATTCCAGAACATAGGAAGGTCGACAATTCCCGCGGGGAAGGATTGCAGATATCCGTACCACCTTGACTTTGTTCCTTTCAACCTGACGGATATCGTGGTAACTATACTTGCAATGATAAAGTATTGCAAACTTAACGTACATCTCCACATAGAGTGCGAGGGAGAGTGAAAGCTGCGCGGCAAGGCCGTACGAGGCGTGTGGTATGACACCTGCCAGAGAACACGATCGAGCGGAGAGTACGGAGGACTTGGATATTCGAGCAACTATTTTATTCATAGCTAATGTCAAAAACCAGTCGGGACAGATATTCTGAGTAACATACGGGTGTGTTGGGGTTGAATACAGTCTTCTTTGGAGAATACTCCGATGCCCGATCGGCCATAGTTACTGAGATAGATTTTCTCATCAAGGAAGATAGAGTTCTCTGCACACCATTCTTCCAGTTCCTTCACTTTATTTTGGCGAAGGGGCATCGGAGCATCTTGCTAAAAATTTAGAAACACACAAGGGTCATGTCAAAACTTGAGGTGTGAGACCCTGTTGGCTATCAATATTTACCAAATGCAAATGATCGTTTTATGAGTGTCCTCTGATTTGACCGATCTACGCAGCCTGATGGATCGCCCAAGCAAAGAAGGTGAGCCGCAGTGACTTGGATGTGGTTGGGAGCAAGGAATCGCCGGCGTTCAGTCGTGCGGAGTTAATAGCCGGTCTGATGTGACACGTGGCTCACAAAATTCTGTCTGCTCGCTGCAGCCTGCTCCTCTTCCGCTCGACTACCAACAATTCTTCCTCACAATCATATCTCCGTCTGATATGGCTCGACTTCCTCTATCAGATATTATACACAGAGGCGTCGTCTATTCATTGGCGGGTTTAACAGTATATGGCGTCGTGATGTCTGCGCTAATTCATCAAGACACTATGAAACGAGGCCGAGGTGTGTAACCTCTTCGTAGTTTGCAGATACGCAACGGCTCACATATTGATCTTGCAGAGGTACAATGTCTCAAACATGCGCATCGACCGCTATTGGATTAATAAACTCGCTTGCTTGTCATAGATCATCTTTGAACGCGAGGCGCAAGGGTTACCAACGACACCGGTGCCTAAAAAACAAGTGAGCTACCCCCACATGGCCACATGGGTTGGCTTTCATTGACATTGACATTGACTGATATCAAACATTAGGTGAACCCCGAAGATGTCGAAAAGTCCCTTGCTGAACAAGCCCAAGCAATATTTCGTAAAGGAAAAGCGACATGATACATTAGCAGTCTAACTCGGTATGACAGTTCTTTCGAAGGATTATGTGCGTTGATCAGTAGTTTACCATGTTGTTTTTAGTATTTGTTCGTTTTCCCGTTAATCATTCGTTCAGGTGCACGATCGATGCTGGCGCCAACACCGCCCGAGGCTAAGCGAGATCCAGGACAGCTAGAATTACATCGTCAGTCATGACCACGAAGATTCTCATTGAGACCACGAAGATCTTCACTGCTATTCGGCGAAATTCACCAGGAGACTATTGATGATACTTACTGAGATGAAGTCGAAGATCTCGTACAGTCGGAAATATAGCGGAGGAAACCGGCGCCGATTGTACCGCAACCATTTCCTGTGTCGTTTTCGTCAAGTTTTCGTACTGGCTTCTCACCGAGCACAGCCTCTAGCTTACTTTTGTCAATTGTTTCTCAATTGCAATCATGAACTTACTGCGCGTAAAGCCTCATCATTTGTCATGGAAGGCCCCAATGTGCAGGATCGCTTTCATCCACAGGCACCAAACTGCACTAAGGCGACGACGATGTGAAATTGTGTAGGTAAGATCTATGTACAAGTAGGCGGTGAGATCTAAAATTAGATCGCCCATAAGACATCGAAAAGGCAAAGCAAGATCTAAGGCAAGTCTACATAAACAAAAAAAACGTATAAATTAAATAAATATCAAGAAATATGTTCAGCGCAGTCGATATATTGTTTCCCGTAAGGTGACTGAATCGCCCTACCAGTGGCCGAGCTGAACATAGTTGGGATCAAAGCCAATCTCAATCCACTTATCCGCTGCACCCTCAGACGGGGAGCTGTTATCCAGTCCTACAAACCCGACGCGCCTGTAAACATTGGCGGCTTTGTTGCCGATGCCGACGAAAAGCGCCACACAGTCTAAAGATTTCGTCAAAAGCAAACTGCAAATAGAATATGTTATTCTGGCTAGCAAGTCGCGTCTAAGAAGAATGACGCACTCCTTGCAGACAGCGCGGACGAGTCGTTCGGCGCGACGCTGACCACGGAAGTCAGGGTGGGTGTAGACCTTGGTGATGGTAGCCATCGTGTTGGTGTTTCTACTGAAAGCAACGATAGACGTGGTCCTTTTCATGTCCGGTCGCCCTCTCGGCCAGATGTTATAAACCCAGACCTGCTCATTGGTGATCAAGATCTGCGCCTCTCGGAGAGCCTGGTCACCTCGCAAAGTGAATGGCGGCTTTACAAAAAATTAGATCAGGAAATAGATATTACAGACAGTAACCAAGAGACTTACGCATTCACTTGCAAAACCGTGGGCGAGGTCGGCTACTGCTGAACAATCTTCGGGCTTGGCCAAACGAATTTCGCTGTCTTCGTGAGGGCTCTCTCGATATTGTATATCACAAGCTTGGACGGTGGCGGCAGTCGAGTGACTGATTTTAGCGTAGTAGTAAGGGTCCTCGAGTGCCTGAATTTGAGTTCTTTGAGTCCATAGCCGGGAAAAAATATCGACGAGTATCTCTTGGCCAAACACTGAGTATACGCGCGATGGTGGTACATGTGCGAGCAAGTTGGTCACCAGAAGTCTCATCGCCGCCACGTTGCGGCTCTCGTACCGCTCACTGGAAAGCCGAGAGTATTGGATGGGGGTGTAAATGAACAAGGGGTATCTGCCCATGGACCCATTGGTACAGGAAGCAATGTAGTGGATATTCAATTGTTGGGTCGTGGAGTAGAGGACCAGCCAGATGTGATCGTTGATATCACGATTGGGGAATGTCCTGTTCAATTTTTGAAGTATGGGTAAAAGCAGGTTGGCATTGACGAGATCGGCCTCGAGCGTCGCCCCGACCATACTGAGAACTTGAGTGGCATTGCTGGAAGCGAATACAAGAAGGGGAGAAGACATCGTAGAAGAGACGAGTGAGTTGACTGGGTGCTGGGTGGTCGAGTACTGAGAAGTTGGATTTTTTTGAATTTTACAGGACCTACTTTATACTCCTCCCAAGTTGTCAGTACAGCAATCAATAGGGAAACCCCATCACCGAAGGAGAAATTGAACGTGGCATCCGAGTAGCAACATAGTGAGGTTTGGAGTTGCAGCGAGTTTGACCGTGCCCACCTTTCGCATACCATTCCGAACAGATCGTGATGGTTGTGCGTTGTGAGATTCAGGGACGATTCTCTAGCTGCTGGATAGCATTCCGATTCGGAGTCCGGCTTTCCTCAGGCTGCCAATGGATGAGTCACGCGCGCCTAAAATATGAAACGTGTGCAATGTTAGCTTCAAGTGCATTTCGTACAGAAAAAACAGAAAGGATCTGCAGAATATCCCCTAGTTGGACTACATAGGATCTGTAGCTAAGTATTAATTCCTCTTACAACATTCTATTTTTAGGAAGTTGTGTGTTGTGTATTTGTTGTGCTTGCGTTGCCCTGTGGCCATTTAATTAATTTCATCGAGAGCAACACTGCTTGCACTTTCCAATTTCGTAGCGAGCTAAAAAATAATTTAAACAGTGCTTTGGTACAGTCACAGAGCCCTATACCGCGATGGTGGACGACTATGGTGCGTAGATATCCATAAAAAGCGAATGCGCGATCTAATCATAGATTTTCGTGGAAATAATTTACCTATTTGGGCGTACCGTAGCTGCCGTGTCGTGGCCTAAGAGTAACACCTTTTCGATAAAATGGTAAGTGCATGCAAAATATATCAGGACCAGTCAATAGCTTTCAGTTTTCCGAGGATTGAAATGGGCGAAAGGGATTCCGCAGACCTATTCTTTCCCCTAGCGCCCCGGCTTCAAATTTCAAGTATATCGTGGCCAAATTGTGGCACAGCCCCTTCGGGACAACCCTTGGCCGCCAGGCATGAGGCATTAATCTCACCTTCATCTCTAATACCCATCGCCCATCTAAATATCCTAATCTATTATGAACTGTAAGGTTTTTTTCGCGTAAAAGTTTTTATGAAAGAATATAGCTAGGAATTCTTTTAGTGCAGGACTCAAGTGAACGAAAACGGCTTTTAGTTTTTCTTTGCAGATAAATTGCCATAACGGATGCAAAATGGAGGTACATATACAACCCCGAAAGCGTCGACGATGTTAAGGAGAGATCTCATAATATATCTATCAGCCACCTTATATCACGTAAACATTCTCTTAAGTTTGCAATCAAACTACTGACGGATAATAGACAAATGATTGTTAGTAAGTAATGACAACTCCTGTGAATGGGAGAATTGGATTCAGACTTGCAGTTGCACACCAGTATTAAGAGAATGGAAGATATATTTTACTGACATCTGTTGCAAGGTGATCTTTATCTCGTGTGATCTGACTTAAAATTGATCTAAACGGAAAAGATTGAAATAAGGTAAATATAGGTTCTTTGAATCCGCGGGGTTATAGATACTGAATCAAGCGAAGATGAAATATGTTCGCAGTTATCAGACAAGAATATGATCATGTTTTAGTTTGACTCTACATTCTGTGCCTACTAGCGATCCCCCGTGCAGAAGCACAACTCTCGTAATCAGTTTTTATACAACTGTGACAATGTATCAGGAGCACGACGTGAGGACCCACACAATTTCCCATCTAACATTTCTAACACTCATTCAGTAATGTAGCATAACAGCCCGAGAGCAATATTTCCGCACATTTGAGTACAGAGATAGCGCCCAGAAAGCAAACAAGCACACTTAGTCAATAGACACTCGTAATCACTCTCACTTACTTTGTCAGGGCATGCAGCTTGCTTGTCATACATAGAGTTATTTACGTACCCATTCGAGTGCATTTTCCGCCAATGTCCAACAAAAAACCCATAGGTGAGTGGGAACAGCCGACGTCAAAGCAATAAGCACCGGTGGCTATTTTGAATTCACCTTAATTCCGGAGATAGGATGAAATCTGTTTCTGCTTTCCGCACCAGCATCACAAAGATGGAGTTAACCTTGAATGACCGACTTTTCCAGCAAGAATGCGGGATCTCTTAACTCCGAGAACCGTCGGTGCATGGAAAGAAGGTTTGGTCTATGTACATGCACACCAGTAATCAGGAATATCTAAAACATCAACATCGTTGACATTCACATAGTTGTGCAGTCGGGGGTCTCCGGTATCATCCATAGATAAAATCACAATGGTGCCTTTCGCTCTTGACACCAGTTCAATGTCGATCAGAACGAGATCTAAAAAAATTGATCTCTTAAAATGTTAAATTATGTTGGGGGTGTGTTCTCTGTCTTTGAACATCTTTGTAGAAATTTGTGATGAGACGCCGGAAGTCGTACAATATTCCTATATTTTCTTGGTAGGATTACACGGGTAGGTCTAGCTTTGGTGGTCCACTTTCATTTTTCCGTGGACCATGGACTTGAACATGTACAGACATAAGGGCCATCTGATTTCTTACTCACAAGCATGGCTCATCCAAGGGGAAACACTTATTACAGTCATTAAGGCGCTCGCCGTTGACATCGATCCGGCCAAGAATAGACACTGACAGCTGAGCCGGCGTGCCTGTCGACAGCCCCGGATCAATTATCGAAGACAACACGCTGATCCATAGAATCATTGATAATCGTGTAAGTGTGCAGTGATAACATCTCCTATATTAAATAATGGAATTGCGACCACTAAGTAGCACCAGTCACACGTTGAGGTAATAATTTCTCTCACATCTGCCGGCGTGAAATTCTGGCTAGCATTGCATGTCCATATGTTGGTAGAGCAAAAGCAATTTAGAGCTCTCGGTTTAATTGGCTTTCGTCTTTGTCGCTTATAATCGTCACTTCTCTGCTACAATACTCTGGGCTTACTGATTTTTTTTCATGGAATCGAAGCAAAATCAATTGTGCACATCATAGTAAATCGAGCCAATATCGCAGCATTGCCGGGATGCAGAGAGACAGAGCCACTGTCTAATCCTAGGCTAGTCGGTGAGATAAACGACTCATCTATATCCAGAGAGGTATATTTATTGCAAGTGCTGCTTCAACTTGAGTACTGCGGGTTAACTGCGGGCCTAGAAGTAATCCTTCTCGCGGCTATTAGGGAGGATGCCCGACACATGTGACAGCATAAAGCTTGCATAAGGCAGGACGGATTAGAAAGGTGGTCACCGATCCACAGGAAGAGTTGCTTACCGCCGAGAAAGAAATGAATTGAAATGAGCCTCGGAGGAAAAACATGCGTCTTTCTCGACATCTGAATCAGATGGCTGAGCGCTCGAATGTGAACACTGCGGTCCTGTGACCAATGTCCAGAAATAGCATGAGAGTCCACTGATGTCATTCCATTACTTACTTACTCTGAGCTTCCTCGATTCAGTTAGGCTGGAAATTTTCGCTTAGCTGGAATATGTGTAGATGGCCGAAGGGAAAATGTAGCATCGCCCACTGGCAGTGAGCAATCGCAAAGTAATCGACTAAACATTGATTAGAAACGATCTCCGGTATGGTGTAAGCTAACGGATACATCATGATTAGTGGTAAGACACTTGAGGACATGAACCAAGCCCCGGAATCAGGGCGAAAATGCTTTAATTCAGCGACAAACTTGCTTGACAATGCTTCGCTAGTAGTCCGAAGTTTTTAACTGTGGGTAATTCGGTCAGTATGTAGGATCTTTCAGTGATGGGATTGTTGTAACTTGTGCTTCGTATGCGAAAAAACAAATATAGTAGTGAGACCGATCCATACAAGTAGCTCACCTTTTTATGTACTCATTAAGAAGTCCGATAACAATACTGCAGCTGACAAGCATCTTCAGACACACCCCAAGCTAATCTAGTGAAAAAGTTACACTGACGATATGTACACTGACGACGAGACAAAAATGATGTCCCTGTACAATCTCTCTTTCAGTGACGTATAACTCCAAATCAACGCCGTTGAACTGGGCCGGGCGCCTAATTATAAGCTGTCCCGAAGCTTTCGCTTCCGTCAATATTTCCCGCTCCACTATCTTCTTTATCTCAATGAATGATTTTTTTGTGACAGGCGTGATTCAAAACAAAAGTTTAGAGATGAAAAATAGCCACACAGTATATTTATACCCATTCGGGTTCCGTACACTTGCTCCAATATAGACTCGGTTTCCAGCTCAAAGATTGTCGACTTAAATGTGAATCTTTTCTGGGTAGACAAAAGCTCAAAGAAGGTGTCGGATCTATTGGAATTGAGCGGTCAAATTGAGCGTTGAGCCAGCGCGTCCAGCAGGTCTTGATATCAGTTTGATTCAAGATAGGTGTGGAGTCTGATTGTCGCAGTTCACCCATCGTATATCCTGAAACGATCCTCCCAGAAGACGCGCCACATAAATATACAGAATACATACTACACATAACATTTATCAGGTTACAGTCATTCTGCTGTGTTGAGAGTTTTAGAAGAATGATGCACTTCCAAATGGAACCAGCTATTCCTCAAATTTTCGTCGGGGATAGTTACCAAATATGAATTCTCTTGGCCATTATTTACCCCCATATTGGCACACACATATTTCAATTAATTCTTTCAATCCGAGCTGACTTGTAACAGGACATCTAAGGAAGCGCCAACTGCCCGTTACACATGTCGGTTCTATCTCTACACCTTGCATTCTCCGATTCCTCGCCCCTCCATAATTGCCACGCTCGCTCCAACTAGTGAACCATACCTTCTCTCTGAAGCTGCCATCCACCCAAAAACCACTAATTTCCCTTGTTCGTTGGATCGCCGCGCAGCCTTATTTCTTCCAGGACTATTCGAAGGCAAGCGCGGGAGCGGCTTCATTCGCGCCGTGTCCTTGGCGGTATGAGTAAGTTCGTCTACCTCGGTGAGCGTTCCAAGTGCATGCTCCTGAGTATATCTTCTCTGCTGCGGTGGCGCGTGTTTCATCTTGTGTATGTGCACGAGAGAAGGCGGCGCACTTGTCGTGCGTGGACGCGGAGTAGCCGGTGCGGTGCGGGAATCACGCGCCGCCGATGCTTCGAGAAGGAGCCTCGTATACATGCACGAATCTTCAGAAGCCGTCAGGCTGTGCGTTCTAGTGGCTAGTTCTCGGGAGCTAGCTTGCGATTCTCCCTGAAGCGGAGGGAAATTTGAGAACGACGCATTGTGCCAGGTGCGTGGCCGGGGAGATACAGGGGTCCACGAGTAGTGTGTGCATTGCCGTTGTAATCCGCATAGTGGAATGTCCTGAGAAGGCGGTAGTCGCGACTGCGAGAGCTGAGACAATGTAAGATCGGAGTGGACGCGACTCTGAGATGTGCGTAGATTCGCCTCCTTCTGAAAAAAATCGAAGAAAGGCATGAAATTATGATGTTCCATGAATTATACATGTAATCTACGGCTCTTATATGTAAGTGTATACTCTTATTCTTTTGAAGGTGAAACATTCATGCCTCAAATTTCAAATTTGAAAGTAAATCCCTATGCCTTTACGGCGACACACTTTCGTCAAGGGGCGCTTCGGACTATAAACAGTACTAGATTGTTGAAACTTCTTGAGAGGGTCTTGAGTTATCTTGGATAGCCCATTATACGTAATTCTCGTATAAATTTATCACCCCTGTCTTCAATATGGTACGGACATACTTACACATCGGAGTATTATGCAAAGTGGTCACACAAAAGCTTAAAAAATCAAAATTTCCACCAAAAAGAGTCCTTGCCACTCGGATCTTAGTTTACCTCCACTTGAAATTTGGACGTCGTCAACGCCATTTTCCCGGTGGACAGCTTGAAGTGAAAATATACGTAAGAATATCAGAGGTGCCACACTTGGCCACACTTCGATACAACTTCGATAGTAAGCAAAATAGTCTTAGAAGTTAGAGCACACCTAAAGGTGTACTTAGCTCCGTATCTCCTGTTAGACGTTGTCGCGCTTCCATATTATCCTCGCCTATTCCATCAGACCTTTACCCAGTGAGACGTTGCTGCGATGCCGGCAAGACGTCGGCCCATTTTTTGATAGGCGCCGCTGTGCCAAAATTGCAGTGCGGCACGTGCTCATCATCACAATTTGTACTTACGCACGTGTACGCGTAAGCTCTGTCGACAACTAGAATTTACGCGCTGGCTCTCCACTTTCCAGCTTTCATAGATCATCCGCACTCATATGTTCTCTCCGACTCTCTCTAGACCTAGAATATGAACGGATTAACTGCTTCTCTTGCTTCAGAACAACGACTGGTTAGGACTGGGCCGATATCCGTGAAGCACGATGAGGAGCTCGAGTGCTAGCCCGGGCTCACAGCGGACGCCATTGGATTCCACCTGGGAAGGACGTGCCATGCACGGAAGATGGTGCTCATAAACGCTCAGGCTGCGAGTGGCTGCGTGGAGGCTATAACAAGGAACACCTACACACGCTTGCCTTCGCATAGAGAAGTAACGCTTCTGTTGAACTTCTTACGCGATATGAGCGCACAATTGAAATACTGCATGGATTCAATACCCACTCTCTGAAACTGCTTGCCCTTTCTGAATAGCTTTGGTAGTCAATGCGCAAGTAAGATTGGTTGCGATTCAGAGAATACTGGGACTTGCTAGGTGCTCAGCCATGGCGGACCGGTCAATGCATTGCGGACCGCGGGGACACATGCTCAACCGATACTAGTACTCTGACATCGATATCTCGGATCAAATCTCTGGAAAATTGTGTTACTCCTGCGTATAGAGATTTCCCTGAAAATTTGGACGAAATGTAGTCCAAAGGGTATTTGAGAAGGCTTACGCCTTTGGTTTCAGGCCTTATGATCAATGCTGCGGGGAAATAAATTATCAGTGTTCCACCTTCAGGTGCGATCCTATTGAAATATAACAGACATGTTTACAGAGTCGCCTTGGCAGAACAGAATGTAACTCCAAACAGATCGAAAGAAGCTCGAAAGAAGCTCGAAAGGCTTAATTTCCTCCGGAGCTGTGGCCCTAATTATATTGCGGGGAGACTTTGAGATACGCTGTCTCGAGCGCGTGGTTCGATGCTTACTCTCCGACATGCCGATAAACTCATTCGTTTCTCAACATCGCAGCGTGAATGACTTCAGTCTATAGACTATGCGACAAAAAATCGGCCCAATTACGGTTTTTCTCGATGCCGATTATCATCCTTCCAAAAGATGGTTAGTCTTGTCAGGCGGATTTTCTGTATTCTGAATGAGTATATAAGCTCATTTTTCCTTCTCAGATCTTCGTCCGCACAGGCAGAGCACCGACGATGCAGTGGAAATACTTAGTCGGCTTTGCGCTGGCCACCGGCGCATCTCGAGTTAACGCTCTTCTTCGATTTGCTTGCTCGCAGCTCGTCATCGAGCGCTTCGATCCGTCAGTCAATCCCTGAATAGGTCTATATTTATTCTTACGTCTATCATACAGGCTGGTTAGTCCAGGGCAGGTCTCTTCGCACCTGCATCAAGTGCGTGCTCGGACAAATTGGCCACGTATGCAGCTCACAGGCTATTGATATAGGTCGTTGGTGGTGTACGTGATAACATTGTTAAATCCTAAATTCATGAACCAGTTTCATCTGGATATAAATTTCTGCTTCTAGAATGCGTACGTTGTCTCGTGCTCCAAGGGAAAATGAACTGATACGACCGAATTGATATTCACAGCTTTAACATTACCATGGATCCAGCGAATGATCTACCAAGCCTTTCCACTTGCACTACATGTACTTACAAAGAAGATTTATCTAATTACTGGACGGCTGTTCTCTATTTCCAATATCCCAACGGGACGTTCAAGAGAGTACGAACTGAATGTCAACGCTAGTATGCTGCAGTGGCTCATTTGGTTTCTAGGTTCCTCAGATGCCTGGACAGTACCTAGGAAATGCCAACGGAGGAATGACAGTCTATTACATTCAAACAGGCGGCGCAGTGACCGCTTTCAAAAAGGCAGGTAACATTTTTAAGCTCTTTTTAAAATGATGTTAAGATTTACCTCCTAGGGGTTCCGCATGCTCGTTGGGAACCCCTGGCTTCGCACGTTCAACTCTTCTTCGGCTGAGGCCAACTCCCTCAACTTTAGATGCCTCACTGCAAACTACGGCAACAGCGGCGTCACCGGAGCTCCTGGAACCGACTCTCACGAACTCCCTAACCAGATCTGCACCGGCGGAATACGTTCTCAAATTATATTTCCCACGTTAGTGGCTGCGTTCTTTTGTGCAAAGCAGACGCTGAGCTGGTGGGACTAACTTTAGGTGCTGGGATGGTGTCAACCTCGACACCGCCGATCATAAAGTATCTAATCTCGGTAATGGCATTTGTCTCTATGTGACTAAAACTTCCTCCAGAGCCATGTCAGTTACACCATCAATGGTGCCTGTCCTTCGACACATCCAGTTTTACTTCCCGAACTGTTTATCGAAACAATTTGGGACACGACATCGTTCAACGGCATGTGGTCCAGCGGTGGAAAGCAGGCTTTTGTTTTCTCAATGGGGGATCCGTACGTCTATAAATTTCAATCTGTGTCAAAATGTCTGATGTTTCGAGAACATGCCAGAGTTGGCGTCGGCCAGCACGCTGACTACGTCTTCGGCTGGGAGGGTGATTCTCTCAAACAAGCCATGAACTCATGCACCGACGCTGGGGGCGGAAACTGCAACGTACTTACCACCCAGTCGATTGACGCCATCAATTCTTGCACACAGGCGTCCAGGGTAGCCGAACAGACCGAAGGATGTACGCAGAACGCTCTTAGACCCATTTGTTTTGTTCATAAGATTTAAGGGATCCCTACGCTTCCTGGGTGCAACCCGATTCAAGCAGGTCCTGCAACTGCAACTCCGGTAACTGGGTGCGGTGCAGTCACCACCGCTGCGCCTGGCAGCTACCCTTCGGTCACAGCCCAGCCCGGATCGACTGTCATCACCAGTACTGTAACGACAACCCCGACTCAAGCACCTGGCGGGGCCGCTGCTCACTGGGGGCAATGCGGTACGTTCAAGATGCCAGTTTGCAGCAGAATTGACTGATCCTGTTTCCTGTTTTTCTCCAGGCGGCCAAGGGTGGTCTGGACCGACGGTCTGCGCTTCCCCGTATACTTGCAAAGTGTCGAATGCGTATTATTCTCAATGCCTTTGATTTTGTCTCTGCATTTTAGTTTTCTTTCTTATGAGGCAGAATCTCCTGTGATCTACGTATAGAAGACATCAGTGTGAAGCTTCATATATCATATTACATCCATTGTGGATCAGCGCTGGCGGAATGGAGATGAAATGTCTGCCCGTACGCCTCTCTCAGAGTGTCAGCTCAAGTAACATGTCTAATTACAATTCTTGACTATATCTGCCTACATCTATCTAAATATTGAATGACTGCTTACCGGTACTTATGGTGTGATAATGGATATAATGAAACGATACAAGCGAGCGCTTGAGCGCTATGCGCGCTTAAGCGCTTACGGGCCAGGTTGTAGCCGAATTGCCTCAATATCTATCCCGCGGGTGATGTAGTGACCAGGCCTCCGCCGGCCATAGATTTCCAACCCATTCCATACTACTGACAATCAATACCAGAAACATTTGAAGCAAGTATTCCGTAGATTATCGAGTTGATCTGCACAGAATGTAGCCTTGCTCAGCGGTAGTACCTAAGTACGTGGCACTCCAGCTCAACATGATTTGGCTAGTTAATTAAAAGCTTACACTGATTTCTTCTGAGAGTGTAGTTGTCATCGCATACTAATATATCGTATCGTCATTATTACAAGGGGTCCCTTTCAAAAACAGAACTTGTTTTCCGTGCCACCCGCCGTCATTTGGCCTGTTATGTGTTCCGTGTACAGAGGAGAACACACATAGCCAAACCGGGTGCAATAGAACCGATTTGAAGATAGTGGCATGATAAAGAGTTGTGGTTAACAAGCAATTTTTACTCTTTCTCGCTGAATCGGAACTGAAACAATATCTATCACTGTCTTATTTTGTCTTAAGTAGATTGCTCGCTGTTGGTAGCTGTTGGTAGTCGGGTTTTATGGGCTGTGCTTTGCAACGGAAAAGTCCGGCAACCGCCTTTTCATCTGCTAATCAACACACCAGCGCCGTTTCCGATAATAATAGCAACCTAATCGCGTTACAGTCTATAGTTAATTTTCATTCTATATCGAGCGACGGCAGTCGGGATTATTGAATCAATAATATCTCTTTGTGGAGCCATATCTTGAGAATAGCTACCGCCTTCAAAAACGTGTCATGAATGTAAATGTAAATGTATCCTGTATATCTAAAGAGTCAAGGCTCTAGCATGCAAAGCACTGTGGGTTCCACGCGCGAACGTAGTGATCCATGATGACAGCTGCACCATCTCAGGGGAGTATCACTGGGTAGGGCGGCCATCGCTGTCGCCACTTCCCCAAAACGGTGGCCGAATTTTGCTTCAGATTTGAATGTCTTTACGCCGCATGTGAGCGGATTGAAGGTATAAAAGCCATCGAAAACCCTTCCAGTCAGTCAGCAAAGTGCCCGGAGCATTTACATTCACCTCACTGAGCAAGTTTCCTACCTTTCAGAGCTTCGAGGTTGGACTAACGTCGCTTTTTCACAGGATATAGGCTGGTCCTACTCCTCGATTAAACCAAACAAGCTTGACGTATGCTGTATTTCAATGTTCATCTGTGCGTCTGCCTGACTAAATTGCGCCGCAGTTCAAACGAACATTTACGACTTCAATTCTTTACGATGCAACTCACCGCCGCATTTGTTTTCGCCGCTGCCGCTGTTCTGGCCCTCAAGGTCACCAGTGTTACCGCTATACCCACAGTGTGTTATTTTATTTCCAGATGATAAAAGTAAACGTACTAACATGCTGGCGTAGACCTCTAGCAACCTTGCTGCTATAAAAGCGCGTGACGTCGCGTCGTTCTATGACTCTGAGTTCGACGCCCGCGACTTTGCCGAGTTCGATACACGCAATTTCCAAAGCAAGATCAACTCTGAACAGCATACGATGAACCAAGAGGCTCTGCGCATCAAGGCCCAGCAACAACGCCTGCAAACTCAGCAAAAGGACGTCTCGCTTCAGCAGCAGATTCACAAAGACCGTCAAACACTCCGCAATGACAGGGGAGTGTGGAGTAGGGAAGAACTCGATGCACGCGGGTTCCAGAACAGAATCAACTCGGAGCAACGCGTCATGAACCAGGAGGCTCAGCGCATTAAGACTCAGCAACAGCGCCTGCAGAATCAGCAGAAGGATGTCTCGCTCCAAGAGCAGATTCACAAGGACCGGCAGGCGCTACGCAATAGCAGGGCTTTCTCGCGTCGCGACGAACTCGACGCCCGTGGTTTCCAAAACAGAATCAACTCAGAGCAACGCATCATGAACCAAGAGGCTCAACGTATCAAGGCTCAACAACAGCGCTTACAGACCCAACAGAAGGATGTGTCGCTCCAAGAGCAAATTCACAAGGACCGGCAGGCATTGCGCAACAGCAGGGCTTTCTCGCGTCGCGACGAGCTCGACACCCGTGGTTTCCAGAACAGGATCAGCTCTGAGCAGCGCACAATGAACCGTGAAGCCATTCAAATCAAGAGCGAACAGCAGCGTCTGCAAAACCAGCAGAAGGACGTGTCACTTCAAAAGCAAATCCATAATGACCGGATCGCCTTGCGGAAGAACAACGCATTCTGATGGTGGAGCAGAGCTACGAGAATATCGGCCAGTGGGTCGAGAGCTCAGAGAGCGCTCATTTGACTTGAACATGTAGAAATTGATGTCCCAAGTAGTTGGCTAGCGATTGAATCGGAATCGTTTGATCGTAAACGCTTGGACAAGTGGCATTTGTTTTGGTTCTGATGATTTGACGTTCGGAGCGCATGGCAAGCGGAGAGTCCCAAAGCATATAATGGGTGATGATTTCTGCGAACTCACCTCATTTGCGTGGTATTCTCTCTGTGCAAGCTGTCCGATTTGGCCCAAGATCTGCATACATCGATGCGTCGTTCGCTTTCATCATTGGCAGCTTGCGGAGGGTAGATAGAGCCGCAGAGAACGTAGTGGCTTGATGTTTCCTGCCCCATCGAGACTGAGGTGCAGGAGACTCACCCAGTGGCAGAAAGTTGAATGAAGGTCGGAGTAATACCGCAGACGATATGGACCCGCTTACTCCCGAATCAGACTCCGGCCTCGGAGCCGGCAACGCCGAGCCCGGACGGCGGGCGCCTATTACATATTACATAGCACGCGGAGAACGCCCGGATTAGATTACCGGCAAGTGACCGAGTGCCGATTTTGTTAGTTTTTACCGTATTCGGATCAGAATTGACTTAGAGGTCGGCACTACGCAAGTAAGACCGGGAAATAAAATATACAAAGACGGTTTATTCAAGAGAAACGGGCGCGCCCCGATGAAACTACAACTGCACAATTTACAGGAAGAAACATGTTCATGAGTCGCAGACTAATTTGGTTTGAAGCCTCCCAAATCGAGGATCTCCGCGCCTCGCTGAATTAGATCCAGTATGAATATGGATAAAATAAAATAGAAAAATCACTCACAGTTCAGAAGTCCTCGTATGCGGCGAGGGCATCGAGATCCTTGGCGAGGTACAAGTCCGCAATGGTTTGAGCCGCGCCCGTAGTGGCGGGAACCTTGATCGTCCTCTTTCCGCTGGTAGCCTCATAGCTGAACGAAATCGGCTCGGAGCAGTTCTTTCCAGAGGTCTCGACGGCTCTGGCTTGGTTGATTCCACGGCGGCCGGAAGGAGAGTGGAACCAGTTGAGGCTCGCCGCGCGGACACCGCCTCCGTTCCAGCACTTGGTGCCCGGCCCGAAGACGGAAAAGAGGAAGTCGGTGCAGGCGTTGTTGGTGTATCCCTGGCCCTGCGATCCGCTGGGCAAGTTGTTGAACTGGGCGGAGAAGCCGAAGCCGGTGGGGAGGGTGCAGCAGACGGCGCCGCCATCGGAGCACCCGAAGGCGCTGCCGCTGCAGGAGACGGTGCTGGCGAAGCCCTCGTAGGCGACTGTCTGCGCCATGGCGGGGACGGCGAGGAGCGCAGCGCCGAGTGCGGCGAGAGCAGTGACGATCTTGAATTGCATAGTGAGATGTGGTGTGAGTGCTGTTGTAGAGCTTGGTTGTAGTCGAGGTGTGCTGGACTCTGACTCTTTCGCTCGTTTTCCGAGCTCTTAAATACAATTTTTGTTGGTTATGGGAAATATCTATTACTTGTAGAGTTATGAAGATAACTGCGAAGCGGAATTCAACGGGTAGCTCACGCGCAATGTGCTATAGCCTATGTTGTACAGCGGTATAGCACGGAGATCAAGAATAGTCTCTGAGGGCTGCAGTATTTTGAACCGGGTTACAACAACGTAATATCTGGTAAAGCGTTTAACCACATTCAGGATCATCAATGAACCAAATTTTTGTTCGTTGTTGCAATAAAAAGTTAATCCATCTTCTTTTCATTATTATCAACCGCCTTCAGTGAGTAGGTGGTGAGTCAAGTTAGACGATTTCACACTGTCAGAGTTGGTCTATTTAGTCAATGTTAACATACTTTTCCACAAGCCCACGGATTAATTCATACGTCGTCCGATAGAACCGCTCTCGAGCTGGTCATTACATGTCCACGGTATTTTCTCAGAGTGCCGAAATTCTTTCTCTCGACGTGTACAAGCTTACTACAAAGCGAAACAAGCGAGAAATAATATTGTCAGGCGTGCCAGTACGTAAGTGAGATGTTCTCCGGGTGGTCAGGAAATACTTACACATATGGTTCCGATGATCATGAGGTCGATCGAAATTGATTTTATAATGACGGAAAGGTTTATTCCATCCATTAAGAAGCCCTGGTGTAGCCGCACGGTCGAAGCTCGTACGAATGGGTATGCCACGCTTGAGAGTCTCGAAAAAAATTCATGGAAGCACATATCTCATCCACAGTGTCGAAAAGTGCAGAACTAGCAAAGGGTAAAATATAAGGAGGTTCCTTAGAGCTAGGGGCATATTTCTCTTGACCACGCCAACATCCTGAGAGAGATAAATACATATTGAGTTGTCTGTTGAACCATATGCCGTGGAGGAATGGTGCTAAATTTAAGCAAAAGAAGACGCCCGAAAATCAAGGGCGCTACTTTATTTGATATTTATGTACCCAGGAAGATGCCCATAAGCAGAGAGAAAAAACTCAAAGGGGACAGCGTCATTGCGCGACCTCGACTTATTGCGTGCAGGCCACTGATGTGCAGGGCCTTTTCCCGAATCGCCCGCTAGCATGTCTACCCGCTTGTAAATGAAGGCGCGGTGACCGGAAAAACCGTCACTACGTTTTCGCCGTTCAAATTCTTCCTGAATTCTTTAATGTAACCCCTTCATTGAAAGGGAGAGCTATGGTCGGATTATGTGGATGACAACGCTGACGCAATAGATATTACGAGGTACTCTTGCGCGCGCTTACAACCGCAAGCGGGCCGTGCTGCCGATACCATCATGCCCGGCGGCACGCCACAATGGTGCCGCCGGGTGGCACTGTTTGGGCACGGTGGCTGGACTCTCCTGGTGCCCGCTTTCAGGTTAATGCAATTCCTGACCTTGCTGTATTATGACCCATAGAGAATGACTAGAACTCTTCCTCTGTGATACGAATATTCTAAAAAAAGATAGTTACTACAGAGCCTCTCTATGCGAATGCCATTTAGCCTGATTGAGGCCGCGAGTTTGAATCTTGATTGTGGGCTTCATTTACAGCCCCTGATGCAGATGCTCTACAACAAAGCTTCGGTGAATCCCCTTTAATTGTTCGTATAATCTGGAAATTTCTGTGACTGCACGCGGCACAATCAGCGACGAGTAAGCGACGTGTTCTCGATGCGCAGCTCGAAGCTACTTATAGTTACTTGGGAGAATGGGTTTGCGGAAATCATCCGAGAGGAAAATAACCACGCGCACCAGCATCTGACTGAGTGCCCGCTACTCGATGCGGAGTTGACGTTTACCAAATTTTGCGTCCTCATGACGCCGCGATGTCAAGGATATCGTGTGTCTGTTATTTTCCGTCCATCGCGGCGGCGACAAATATCCTCGAAACCGTCAACCTTCACGTACAAGTATTTTCCGCCACTTATTTGGTAGATCTCTCCCTCACTCACCGTTCCCGTCCGGTTTCCTGCCCATGCCGCTACATCGACGCTGTTGTACGGGAATTTAGGATTTCTTACAGATGGACGGTCGGCCAAATACCAACTCATTTATGTGCATGCACAATTACAGTACATATAGGGATCAATAGAGGCGATTCTAAACAAGAAGTAGACCCAGTTGTAGAAACTAGTGAAATGATATTTCATGTTCCGAGCATAATAATAATATACAAATGAACCATTGTTCCCTTCAGAGTACATTCGAAAATGGAATATGCAGCAAGTGTATAATATTACATACAAAAGAATAAGACAATTTTAATTTATTGAGAGACAAGGATATTCGACTCAACCTGGACTCAACACGCCCATTCACACGCGTGCATATACCCCTGAACTCTGCTCAGGAGTGGGCACGAAGTTGGGAAGCCCGTGGAATTTCGATACTAAGCCTCTAGCTCTAAATCTGAATCTAATCCACCTCCCACCGCCGTCGACGCTTCGACGAGCCCTGCTACTGCAGCGGAAGCGAAAGCCTTGCGCTGCGTGAGCCCTGTGCAGATCGATTCGACGTCGACGTCGCTTACGAAAGGGGGTGGAGCGGCGGTGCCGGCGAAGCGCGTGTATTCTCTTGCGCAAGGAGAGTGGAGGGGTAAGGGTACGTGAGTTCTTGGGCGAAACTAGGCCGGACAGGAAGGAAGATGACGAGACGGGAGAAAATAATAAGAGGCGGCAGCAAACAGCGGAAGAGGTGTGGGTGTTCCCTTCCGTCCATCTCCGCTGATCAAGCTCAAGCATGCCGTCGATGTGGACCGCTTGCACCCAATTCGTGTACCTCGGGGAGAGCGCCGTCGCTCCTGCGGGAGTGGACGCACCATTTCTAGGGATTGTCACGGGTCGCGTTGTTGATGTAGTAATTGGCAGTGAGGGGGTTTGCACCAGTTCAGACCTTCAGGCCCAGGGGTGGTAGTAGAGGGGTGGTAGTAGAGGGGCCGGCTTTGTGCGCCGCCGGCGCGTCATGTACATCGACGACGCAGTGGGGCCTACATCGCACCAATTTATTCGTGATAAATGCGGTGTTCTTAGGGCCGACTGTGAACGTAGGGAAGGTGGAATGACGGGCTTTAGGTATATGCGTGTGAGCGCCTGTACTGCAGTGAATACTCCACTATGGGCGGAGTGCACAAGCACGCTTGAACGACATTTTTTGTCCAAGGAAATGTACTATATAAGTAGCCTCAGACACTTCGAGTATTCGAAGCAGTATTGTGGGCTTGAAACGCTTGGCCGTTGACGTTGAGAAGTTAGGATACTTTAAGCTTCAAGTTTTAAATAACTCGGGACACATAACATAACGTAAAGGGTACGCCGTCGCTCTAGCGAGCATTCTTATCCCTCTTTCTAATACATTTAGCAAAATTACAAACATTGGGTACAGTATTACCCGTAGTAGACACGTACGCTCGAGATTCGAGAAGCCGTAATGATGCTGGTGTCCTCCAATCACTTACAATGACTCTTCTATTTTTAACTGTTACATATATTTAGAGATGCCACGGTAAGCTGAGCCAAGTGTTTGCTTGTTCCGACAGAAACTGTCTTCGTGGCTCGCGCATAGATACTCTCTATGCTGTACCTGTAGATAAATACTCTGTGTTCTACGCTGAGCATCATTATAGATACGTATCAGTCCCCGGTCGGTGGGTATTTTTAGCACTGAAAGAGAGCACACCCTATCTGGGTAAAGTTGTTACTAATTTCTACATAACACTGAACAAATGTCTGTTGCGGCCCTGCTATCTACTTCCCAACGTATGGCTATTCTCCGCGTGAGAAATGTTGGAAGCCTCCTCATGCAAGGAAGCATGTCTTTGACCAACACATAAATCGGTTTGACGCAGAACACACAACACAATTAATAATTGGCCGAGAGAAGTAAGTGAACGATTTATTCAAAAGAAACGGGCGCGCCCCGATGAAAGAACAAATTCACTGTTTACAGACAATAACACGTTTCACGGACTAATTTGGTATGATACCTCCCAAATTGAGGGTGCCGACGTCTCGCTGGACTTGATTCAATATTAATGTAGACAAAATGAAAGAACATTCGTACTTACAGTTCAGAAGTCCTCGTAAGCAGCGAGAGCGTCCAGATCTTTGGCGAGATACAAGTCCGCGATGGTTTGAGCCGCACCCGTAGTGTCGGGAACCTTGATCGTCCTTTCGCCGTTGTCGAGCTCATAGGTGAACGAAATCGGCTGGGAGCAGTTCGCTCCAGAGCTCTGGGCGGCTCTAGCCTGGTTGATTCCACGGCGTCCGGAGGGGGAGTGGAACCAGTTGAGGCTCGCCGAGCGAATTCCGCTTCATGAAACTAGGTGGACTTTGTTTAAACATTGCCTTACCCCTTGAGTGTTGGTTTAAACGATGGTTTAAACATCTCGTAGT